>JAWQEG010002276.1:10000-231174 GCA_033782935.1 Petrolisthes cinctipes
TATCTGCCCTCTTCCTTCTCACTGAACACACTTACCATTTCTTTCAATCAGATTCCTTCACCCCTCACACTTTGCTGACTTGGTTCTTCTTGCATGCAGTATTCACCCGCCATAATCTTTCCCTTCCGTCTTGCAAATTACACTCTTGCACTTTTCACGTTACGCGATTCTCAGTCTGCATCCTATATAATATTATTATATGCTTTTTCTTCACACTGCAAATTTTTTTCATGTTTTCTAATAATCTTTCCTATATGATTTATGGAATGAGAGAGAGGATGCACATATATTATTTCCGCCATATATGCGAACGGCGCAACCAACACACAACCACCACCATTGGGATTATAACGCGTTCGAGCACCACTTGAAGCAGTTCTTGAATATTGTATTGGCTCTGCTGCTGAGTCCTAAAACAACACACCTGCAGGCCGCCTCTCTCACTGAGTCCAACACAACACAACACAACACAGCCTACCACCATTACCACCACCACCACATTAATTTCCTGTCACGCCTCATTCCCTTGGTCTGCTACACATACACATACACATACACACACACACACCACTGGTAAACAAACCGAGGAAAGGCATCGTAATACAGAAATTAGTATGCAAGGAGGAATAGCGTTGCAAACCTTCTCCTCCTTCCTCTTCATTACCAAGTCTGACTGACATCACGAAACTCAAAATTGTACACCATGTATTTCCAAACACATTTATGGTGCCTGGAAAACACAGAGACACACACACACACATACGGGCGGGGATTCTTCTCGTGCAACAGAACGCTCACTCCGGGTTCCCTTTCATCTTGTAATATACGGTAATGTAAAAATTTCCCCGAATATTTTCTCTTAGTGCCCAAGGGAGCCGCTTCGTGCTGCTGTTCCAGGTGTTTGCCGTCCGACCACCCAACAAGAACAATAATATTTAGGGAAGCAAAAATATCACATTATTTTAGGGAAGAGAGAATATAATTTTTTTTTTCTTTTCTTTTTAGGCGAGAATATCACATTAATGAAGGAAAGAATATCACATATAAGGAGGAGAGAATATCACATATATGAGGCACATTTCTATAGGCAAAATATCCCATTTAAATCCCATAATTTTAAGGAAACATATATATTCAAAAGTTTTATTTTTTCTAGTACAGGCAATTATTATGAACAGTGGTACTACGAGAATTATAAATGCATTTCAAAGTTTCGGTAAGGGACGAGAATATAAAGACCAACCAAGATACACAGAAGAAGGAAGGAAAGGAGCTAGGAGGAGGGAAAAGATAAAGGGAACCAGAAAAGACACAGAAGAAGGAAGGAAGGAAGGAAATGAGGAGGAGGAGGAAGAAGAAGAAGAAGGAATCCAAAAATGACACAGAAGAAAGACGGAAGGAAATGAAGAGGAGGAGGAAAAACAAGGGAATCAAAATACACAGAAGAAGGAAGGAAGGAAGAAAAAGAAAAAGAAGAAGAAAAACAAGAAGAAGAAAAAGAAAAAGAAAAAGACGAAGAAGAAGGGAACCAAAGGGCTTAGAAAAAAGAAAAAAAGGATAAAAATACATCACCCTCTGCATCGATTCCCGTTTGTGTAGTGAGCCAGGGAAGAAAGTTGCATCTTAGTCGCCTCCTCCACCCACACAAAAATATCCCCCTGGTGTTCTTTTGTATAGTGAGTGTCTGGTGTGTGTCAGCCTGTCTGCCTGCCTGCCACGCCTCGCACCAACCACCCAGCCTGCCACACTCACAAAGTTTGTTGTTGTGTTGGTGGTGGTGGTGGTGGTGTCGCTTCTTGCTTCTCGTTTCCTTCTTTCTTTATTCTGAGTAAAATAAATAGTTTGCTATTGTTGTGGTGGTGGTGGTGGTGCTTCTACTGCAGACCTGGACACTAACTCGATTCCCTCTTTATTCTGAGTAAAATAAATAGTTTGTTGTTGTGGTGGTGGTGCTTGTATACTGCAAACCTGGACACTTTTTACTCGTTTCCCTCTTTATTCTGAGTTAAGTATATAGTTTGGCTTTCGTATTTAAGGAAGATGTCACCAATCCTTGATCCATGGAAATTTGAGAGTTCAGTATAGGAAACTTGTTGTGGTTGTGGCACTTGGACACTTACTTGTTTCCCTCTGTATTCTGAGTAAAGTAAATAGTTTGGGTTTCGTACGGTTATACTTGAGGAAGACGTCACCGACCCTTTCTGGAATTTTGAGAGTATAGGAAACTTGAGAATCGTTGCAACATTTTCATTGTAATATGCAGTAAAGATTTTTGTTGTTGTTGACTTCACAGAACCACGGGAATTATTGTTTGCTGATGAACATTAAATCGACAGAACTTATTACTATTTTTTTTAATAATAGAAAAATCGAGCCTCAAAAAACATAAGTGAACAGGTTAATGCAATGCTGGTAAATCTGGAGCTGTTGATTCCTCCAAACTATTTTTGCAAGCAGCAGGCCACGTGATTGCTAGTCTGGTTCTGTTTCCTGGCATACTTTGGAGGAATCAAAGGCCCTCTAATGTACAGTTGGCCACAGGAGTTCTTACACAGGCTACATGGAAAGACGGGTCATTATCCTGGAAGTACGGCAATGAATGGTCTACCAAGTGACTCGGTGATTGTCAAACAACATACCTAATTTAGTGTTATATTGCAATCACGTAGTCTTACATTTTCTGTATACTGTAAACCCTCGAAAACAACAACGTGTGTACGAGTTCTTGTGGCCAATAATACCAATTGTGTATTATACCCCCTAAGGAAATCGAGATCCACCATAGTACTTTTTATTGATTATGTTACATCCAAAGGGGAAGGCTGGCTGAGGTTACCCGATATCCCTATTGTTGCTTTTATATATACCTCACCCTACCTATTCCATTATACGTGGTACTGGATGGGGAACCTATATATATACACTTCTCTTTTGATGTTAACAAGCTCCAGACATCAAAGCTAGCTCTTCCCTCCTTCATATTTCTCGAGTCTTGTCTCAGTTTCGTTTTTTGTATTTTTTTTTCTCGTGTGTGTGTGTGTGTGCGTGTGTGAATTGTAGTTCGTCATTCAAGACAATTGTAGCTTGCTATTCAGGAATTGGACATCTGAACTGTTCTCATTGACTTGTATAACCGATTAACACTAATTCTAAATACGCTTCATATAACTATAAAACACTATGGAACGTACAGCTGGCCATACTCCTGCGAGGTCCACCCAATGTTGTCAACATTGACTGAGATAGTCAACCCGAAATACTAGTAGCGAACTCTCTGCTCGAAGCATTAACTGTGGGAGGGAGAGGAAAGGGGAGGGGGGAGAGTTGAGAAGGTTAGGGGGTGTCTGTACACGAGAAGTGAGAATTTGAGAAGTGGTTCTTGTGGAAGGAGTTTCAACAGTAAAGGTGTTCCCTTCCATATACTTATTATTTGTTTTTGTTTTCGTCTCTGCTATGTTTTTCTTTGCTACGTGTAGAGTTGAACCGTTTATCCAGTGTCTTTATGTTCGTGTGTGGTTTGCATCTACTAGTAGGCATTCTTATAGTTGGTGCTCGGTTTGTGTCGTATAACGGTAGCACTGTTTTCAGTAGAATGACGCAGGAATTCTGCATAAAAGATCATCCTGAATATTAAATAGACTCAGCTTAAGTGTTCTGTGTCATCGTTGTTGTTGTTGTTGTTGTTGTGGGGTTTGCATCTAGGCATCCTTAGTCAGTGCTCGGTTTGTGTCGTATAATGGTAATACTGTTTTCAGTAGGATGACGCCGGGGTTCTGCATAAAAGATCATCCTGAATATAAAATAGACTCAGAATGATCAGCTTAAGTGCTCTGTATCTTTGTTGTTGTTGTTGTTGTTGGCGAGGTCTGCATGGATAGTATACCAGTCCTTGAGGTCTTTTTGACTTGTAAAGGTTATGTATGATGTGATGGCAGGGTGAAGGGAGGGCTGTGGCTGGGGTGACAAGCCTCGCCCCGCCCTGCCTCTCCTCATCAGTATGCTCCTCACAACCACACTTCCCCTCCTAATTGCAACAACTCACTGAATCGTCCGTCAACTGTTGACAGTTTTGCTGTTGCTGTGGGCTTGGCTATTTAATTTTTTCCAGTAGTATTTTTCATGGGAAATTTTTAGCAATGTCAAACTAAAAGTGGGCTGGAAAAGTTAAATAATTGAAGTCATACTTAACTGAAATATTTAGTGGTGCATATCATTAATTTACTGTTTATTGACTGTATGCCTGTAATTATTCTTGTGGATTGTGTCATTGAGAGATGAACAAAAAACTGGATTGGGCTACGTACAAGTGAGGTTGTTAAGACTCTTGTTGGTGAATTAGAAGGCTACTGAAGCTTCCAAACTATGCCAAGAAATAGACGACCGCAGTGTTATGAATGGAGGATCTGTTTCTTGGCAAAATTTGGAGGAATCGGTTGGTCCAATGTACACTCGCAATCCAAATTTTGTATCCAGGTCTTGTTGAAGTTCCGAGTCATTTGACATACTTGTGAACCAATTACAACGCTTATCCTGTTATATATTTGCTTGAACTCGCTTAATACTCGATCAGGCTATTCGAAACAAGCCTGGATACATATTTTGGATCGCGAGTGTACCATCAAGAGAGTATCCCTGTAATTAATAATGTGTTGGGGTGTGGTGTCTTCATTATACCCACGTGAACAGCAGCTAATGGAAGGTGACCCAGGCCTATACCAGGAATAATTTAATATGGGTGTGGTGCCTATATATCCACCTGACCACACCCACTAACACACACACACAGAGAGAGAGAGAGAGAGAGAGAGAGAGAGAGAGAGAGAGAGAGTCTGTGAATGTGTGTGTGTCAGAGTGTAAATGAATACCTAACAGAGTGCGGCAGTGAGATAGAAATGACCTAACAATACCAAGTGCCCGAAGCTTGTTTACGTAATGTACAGTCGTTCACAAAACTATGGGGCCACTTCTCACATGAAACATTCTGACATCACTCACGACTGACTGCTATAGTGGTGGAAAAATCGGCCACAACAAACACGAGCTACAGTGTTCGTTTAGGATGTTATTGAGCCCCACCGACATGATAGTTTTTTGATGGACTGTATGTGCATTGTGTTGACAGAGAGTCTCCTAGGAACCTTCACTTTGAACTCTTCCTGTTGGTTTAGTATTGTCTTGAGGGAATCTGAATTGTGTTGTTAGCAAACCTGAATACCATTGTTGTTGTTCTTACCAGTCCTGATTACCATTGTTCTTGTTGTTATTGTTCCTGAATACCGATAATTATGTTGTTGTAGTTGTTGTTGTTGTTGTTGTTGTTGTTAGCAATTCTGATCTCCGTTGTTTTTTTTCCCTGTAGTGAGTGAAATCGTATGTTGTTAGCCAAAGAGAATAGTCATAAATAGTGGGGTAGTACAGTGTTATGTAATTCTGGTGTAGCTGATTCCTCCACACTATTCCAAGCAAAAGGGCACTATTATTTTTGTTAATCTGGACCTGTTTCCTGGCATAATTTGCTGGTATCAAGGCGCTCCAATGTTCAGTACTATAAAGGGTTTGTTGAAGGGATAGGCGGCCAGTCAGTTATTGAACCCTTGTCCCCAACTGACACTGACTGCCTCTGACAACTTTCTTTAATTAGGGATTTTGTCTCTGGGCCCCTCATGCCGCCACGACGACCACCCCTACCACCCCCACCATCACCCCTACCACCCTTTCCCTTCGCCACCACCACCACTACTACCTCCCTTACCACCCTCACCACTACTACCATCACCTCTTCACCGACCTCCCCACCACCACCACCACCCCTCCGGGGCCCTTAGCCGACCTTCCCTTCCCTTCCCCTGCCACCCGAGTGAAGGCCACAGCTTCTGCCGGTATTGATTCTCCTGGCGGGCCTCTTCCTCCTGTGCCTGCTCACCAGTATTTTTTAATTTCTCCGGCCAAATTCTATTCATCATAAGTGTAGTAGGTAACAATCCCCCGGAGGTCATCTTGTAAGTCCTCTAATTAAAATATTGACGGAATAAGTTATCAGAATACTAATCTTGCTGTATTCTGTTCATCATGAAGTGTAGTATTGTAGGTAACAATCCCCCGGAGGTCATCTTATAGGTCTTTTGATGAAAATATTGAAGGAAAAAGTTGTCAGAATACTTACCTAGCTGTGTTTTTTTCATAAATTATAAAGTGTAGTAGATAACAATCACCGGGGGGTCATCTTGTACAGTAGCTGCTTTGATTGACGGGAAAAGTTGGCTCTCAGAATACATTAGTTGGTGTGTTAATTACTCCATACAAAATATAATTCATATCACTTGCATTCATTATTAACTCTTGGGACAGCTCGGTAATCAAAGTGCCAGCTTGGTACAGTTGTATTGGATATTTCAATGTATGCCAGGAAACAGGACCATATTAACAAAAATAATTGTAGCCTGTTGCAGGGAATACGAGTAGTTTGGAGGAATTATTATCTCCAAAAATGCCAAAACTTTAGCCACCCCTTAACTCTAAATCTTTTATAATGCAGTTCCATTTTATTGCACCCGCCTTTCTCTGTGGAATATCCTCTTGGCTTGAGAGGATTGCCATTTGTTTGCACTGGAATTTTACTCAGGAAGGTCAGAAAGGCTCAGGGAGGCGCCAGATTCCTTATATATTATTGTCTTAGCAATTGAGACAACTGATCCCAGCAAACTGGGCCAAGAGACAGTCTGCCTCAGTTTAGGAAGTATTTTAAGGCACAATTTGAAAGAATCAGTAACCTCACTTTCACAGACAACATTTTACCTAACTTAGCTTAAGGGGTCACCTGCTATATAGGGCCAAAGTGAAAAGCTACTCTTAGCTTTTCTAAACACTGAATAAATAAAAGAGAGGAAGAAAGAATAAAAAAAACAATCCCAATTCAATATATTAAAAGGTACCGGTAGTCTGTTCATGGCATACTTTGCAAGAATTGATAACCTAAAATTTTCCTACAGTAATGTATATAACTTCCTCCATCACATGCACCCTCACCAATCACCAATATCACCATTTCTTTCACCACCACCACCACTACCACCACCTTAATCATCTCCACTTTCCCACAAATTCACAGAACCATGTAATTAACCTCATCGCTTATCGGAGCAGAAACAAGATGTGTGGGAGAGGAAAATAAGAAAAAGTGGAATATCGTATAAATTTGACCAGTAATACGAAGTGAATGAATAATCTGAAAAATCCTATGTCCTCATTCCGAACTCTTAAGTGTATGCTTCCTCTTTACAGGAGAGCCTGCAATACTCCCAAGCTATTCAGTATCGCCCCATTTCTCTCTAACTCCCTAATGCAAGAGGTAACCCATACTCTCATTCTTTCGTGAGCACAACTAGTCAACTCAAGGATACCCTATCGTCATCCACCTTTCCCCTGACTACTTCTTATGCTCCTCCCCATACACGCGAGTCCGGCTATCTCGACCAAGAGTGGACGTGATTTTAGAATAATAATTTTTTTCATTTCACAAGTGAAAACATTAAGCAGGCTTCTTGCTTTTTGTCCTAATGTTCCTCAATGTAAAGCATAAAAGGACTTGGTGTAGGATGACAGGTTATGTAAATATTATACAGTACTGTTGCATGTCTAGGTGATGGTGTTAACTGCTGAATATCTACAGTAGTTGGTGGTGTGGACAATAGGATGTCTATAGGTGATTGTATGAGTTGCAGGTTATAATTATAGGTGGCATTGTGGGCAGCAGAATGTACTGTAGTTAAGTTTATGTTGTGGTGTGGACAGCAAGATGTATGTAGAGGTGGTGGTGTGGGCAGCAGGGACACTCCTCAGGTTTTGGTGTAAACTCGGGGCCAAACAGTGACCCCGAGTGTCCTGGGTTTTTACAGGCAGTGATGGTATCCTGGCCAGGAGGAAGAAGGCCCCACTGAGGGAGCTGAGCTGTGTGGCACCGCAGAAGTCAGGTATGGTGTCGCAGCGGCAAGTTGTTGAGCAGGGAGTGGCCTTTGTTTCCCTCTTCATCGGTTTTCCACCATAATGGTACAGTTGAAAGCATAAATTCTTCACAGTATGTGCATAATACGAGCCAGGATCTATGTTAATGTGTATGTTAACTTGTATTCAGAATCACTTTCCATCCTTTGTTATTGTTTGTGTAAAGACCATGCACATCACTTCAAAAGTTAAAAATTATACCAATTATTGCTTAGCTCATTATGCACATAATTTTTGCTTTCAACTAAACATGCGCTGCCACTTTCCACCTCCAGTATGGAGGCACTGTAGCCTGTTTGCCCTTCTCTTGCTTCCAGGATGGTGTCACTGTTGCCTCTGTTATCCTTATTCAAGGCCAATATTTAACATCTCTGTATTATCACTGCCTTCTTTCTGCAATACCCACCTAAGGTATATGGTGTCACTGAAACCTGTCCTCACACGCCTCTTAGTACTGTATTACCGATGACACCCAACACTGGAGTCTTGCTGTAGTCTCGCTACTTTCTTCCCGAGGACATGTTGAACAGTATGCTACACCTCATACAGTCTTACTTGTACTATACTGTATTGAAATTTTACAGTGCTGTTGGTGATCCATACCTGTGTGCTGTCATCACAACATGTTTTAACTAATGTATAGTACACCCACCTACTGTACCCCATACAATATACCCTATTATATGCCAGCCCAATCCAAACCTTATTGTACCATGGTCACAACCATACACCTGCTAACCCCACCCCACACCATACCATATGCTACCATACACCCACTCACTCCATACCATACATTTACTACCTACTCTACTGTGCACAATGCCTTGCTTATCTTTGTCACTACTTGTCACTGCTTTCCCCTGGGTAGTAGTTGTTGGTGGTAGTGTTGGTGCTTCTACTCCTGCTTGGTGATGGTCTCAGGAGCCACTTTGGTCTGCAGGTGATGATTTCTGAACAGTTGGAGGAAGTTGAGGGCTGTGAATACCTTAGTATTAAAAATGGTACTGAATAGTGATGTTCATATTGTTATCATTTAGCAATGACATGGTTATATACAGTACATTTTGATCTTGATGTATTTTTTAATTACCTGCTACAGTTTGTGATATAAAATTGTATGATGACCCATAATCAAATGGTTATCATATACAGTACAGTAATGCCAAACCTGTACTTGCTGAATAACAGGTTTCTTTGTCTCTTATGTACAGTACTTCCTCAGAATCATAGTACTGTTTATGGTTTTATATGGAATGAACTAATGTAAAAATAAAAATTGTTTCTGGCTTATAATGCAGTAATTGAGAGAGGCAAGTTCTGTCATGGACCCTGTCAACATGGTAAAGGGGAATTCCAGACCACCTCTTTGTACATTGTGCATCCATTATAGTATCATGTATAGGTGAAGGGAAGTGGTAGGATATAGGGAAGTAGTTTCCAGAATTTTGGTGTCTTACATTCTGGGATGATTGAAATACATTGGTAATTTAGTGCTTACAAGCTTCTTCTGTTCCACATTGTGATTACTGTAACTGCTGAGGATCTTAGGAATACATAGTGATCTGGTACACTGTATTTCACAAATTTGCATGAGACTTTAAAACCAGGAGTATGATATTAGCAAACCAGGTGAAAGTGCTCCTATGCACATTTTACTTACAGATATTTTGCATTCTTGAAGAGGAGTGTAAGAATGAATGATCAGAATAGAATGGTATATAATTATGACACTTTTGCATATGTTTTTTATGTTTCACAGTCAGGGTACTTGGAAATGAGTAGAGATTATCTCTCAAAAGTTATATAACCCACTCATACAGTACTTCCAACCAGGTTCTATATCCAAGAAGTGTACACCTAGCAAATGTTAGCTCACCATCCAAAAGTGCTAATGAATTAAAGTTCATAATGGAGATAATGAAATCTTAAACCATTACCCCTTTACACACTGTAAGAAGAGTCAACAATGATGCTGTTTCATTTGGAAATATGGGAGCCTGTCTGTCCCTGTGAAATCGATGCCCATTCATTAAGATTATGGAATTTTGTACATATCATTTCCATTTAGTCAGTAAAGCAAGGATTTTCCTCAGACTGCAAATGTTAATTGCAGAACTGTACAGAAGTGAGATGTGACTTAATTGTTTTTGCTACATTTGCAGAAGTACGCCTTGGTTAAAAGGGTTTGTGCATGCAGAATAGTAATGGGTGATATTTAGTGCATTGATTCAAGTTCCTCTTGGGATGACTGGAAGGTTTTCACTCAGTCAATATCTTTCCTTAAATAAAATGGCTTAGCCTTGGACTCTACACCCACTGGGGGATTATTTGGGAAGGCAACAACATTACATTATCAGTACTGTTTATCACTATCAACACTGTATTGTACAGTACTGGTAAAGTTTGAATTATAAAGCATACAATCTGTAAGTTTAAGTAATTCCAGCAACTTCTTAAATAATTTAATTTGATAATAGCCATGTACTGGATTTTCTAAACTACGGTAAATTTTTTCAAACATTACCCAAGCATGGTTCATCTCTTGCCTTATTTATTATGCCTTTCAGTTCTAGATTTATAAGCATTATTTTTTTAGTAAGGTTTGAATGCTTCGCTATACACATTAGCCTCTTAAAACAGAAATACCTAATTTTAATTAATAGCATGCTCTCTCGTGTTTTATATACCATATTCTGTACATTGAAAAGTACTCTGAACTTAGTTTTTTATAATTGAAGATGAATTGTTGTTGACATTCCATAGGCTAACTGGCCAAGCAACCCCCGTGGAAAGAATTTAGTTTTGCTTGGTTAAATTTGTGTACAGGTGGAGTATGTACAGTATAATACTCTTGATGTATGTACAATTCATGTACACAATAGGATTATCCTATTTGATCACCTAATAAGATACATTGGCAGGGGTATATAAGCTGATCTGAACCACCCGTCTGACATCTTTTCGAGTCACCAGCATATCTTTACTACTCACCTCGCCTTCATTATTCAAAATATATCGATACTACTCAGCACATAAAATTTAATACATTACTGTGTGTATTGGTTGATGTACTGTATCTCAAAAATGTGCAGACATATGGAAGATGTTACGATACATCCTGAACCGTTCAGTACTTCTTTTATCTACCTGAAAATAGCCATCCCCGTGAGATTTGAATTTAGAACCAGGGAAATAGTATGTAAGTACACAAACATAGAGTTTTTCTCAGAGTTGTGTATGAACAAGTGCAGATATGTGTTTAGTGTTTCAATATAATCATAACTGTACTTAGTGCTAGTTAGGGGTTAAATAGCAGATAATTTCTAGTTTCATACATACTGTATATTTCTGTACAGTATTGTGCACATGAATTCAACAATATTGTTTTGACTGATGTGTATCACAATTAGGTGATGAACAGTGGCATTTAATATTTGTTCAGGACTGTCCCTAATACATTTGGGGTTTTCTTTCAGTGAGTACAGAGCGATGGTGTCGACTGCGTGGCAACCTCCTCTTTTATTTCAAGTCAAGAGATCACTGGTCAGAGCCTGCTGGTGTCATAGTGTTGGAGAACTGTCAAGTAACTCTAGATCACTCTACAGAAACTTCATTTGCATTCAATCTTGGTAAGTTGTAGGAAAAAAACAAATCTAATTACAGTCCATTGTGTTTTGACAGCCCAGACTTTATCACCTGCTATATCATTGGGCGGTATGCAAGAACGTTCATGGTGTTGACGATGGCCTGGCATCAGTACGACTGCTCCATAGACAAACAATACAGTCATGGTACCTGTACCACCCCATCATCCAGATGTTTTATATGTGTGTTTAATATATTGTCTGTACCTGCTGTACTGTATTGGAGGTTTTTAATTTTTGATGGCAGACTGAACTAGGTGTGGAGCCAGACAGAGTGAAGCTTTGTGATTGACTATCATGTTAAACAGTGATACAATACAGTAAATGCTTTATAATGCAAAGGGACTTCAAGTAGGGGTTTACTCTACAGTACTTATATAATAATCATCCTTTACAGTATTTGAAGGAGGAACACAACACTGTGCAGCAGTATGTCAGAGTGAAAGAGATTCATGGATAACAGCGATCCACCAGGCATCTTTCATATTCATGAGACAACAAGTAAGTAGGCCTATTTTAATTAATAAGTAATACCTGTAAATAGAGTCAGCTATATGTAGTATTGTAATTACTTGTGTGCTGATATGCCACTGTGTAACCAAGAAGCAGGGAGCAGTGATGGCGAGAAGTCATAATAATGCCACAAAACAAGGATAAAAGTTAAGAGTGAAGATGATTGCAATTTTTCAAATACAATCTCATTCCAAACCTCTCCCCTTCCATCCACTTTTTTGTAATTATGTCAACTTCTTTCCAGGTCGAAACTCTACAAAAGCAAGTGGCCTCTCGACATTCCACTCAACCCACAGACATCCATCACCACCGTATCACAACTGGTGTCACTCTAGGTCTGTAAACACAATGGTATAAACTTTTGAATCTTTTCCGAATGATGTTTGTAGCTTGGATTATATTTATATATTGTACAACTATTTCAAATTTATTTCCTACAATACTGTAGCTTAAATGTAAGAAATTCTCTGTAAGGAGAGTATTTTAGTAGATTACTAACACAGTCAAGAGAAATAGATAACAGTAGTGCAAAATGTAAGAGTGAACAATTGCAATCTATGATTTCTAGTCCACCCTGGATGGATGAAGTACAAGAAACTTGAGCTTTTCTGTTTGTATAATGACTGAGTTGTTCACATGTTAGACATCATACAAAAAGACTAGCTTGCTTTTACAACATTCTTAGTTTCATGCACTGGGTGGGTTAAATATGTATTGCAAGTGTACTAATACTCTGGAGCTTGAGATGTAGCAAGTTATCAGTACTTTGCAGTCTTTATACAGATCTTTTTTGCATGCCTGCTACTAAGAAAACTGTGTATTGCATTGTGAATTTGTTAAGTACAGTATTAAAAGTAGAGTAGTACATGTATTAGTATTTATAGAATTGACATTTAAAAAATTAGCATCTTGATTTATTTTTATAATTTACAATCATTATCTCATGATAATACTTATCTCATAATAATACTTATATTTTGATATTGATAATGTAACAGGCTCTATGTACAGTATAATACTAGAAAATAAGGCACAGTTTAGGGGCATAAATTCTAGTTTCTGAGAATTGGTGACTGGGCTCTATCAGAGTGGTATTTTACTACAGTATACCATTACTGTATTGTCTGTGAATGAGGACCATGTCCAGTGACAGTCCAAAGAAACTTTTATAAAATAAAAAATTATAACAATTTTAAGAGTATGGGTGCCACTAGTGACTACTGTAGTCGGTAAATAAACCCTGTATGCTATCTCATATATATACCCCATGCACTTATCTATCCATATCTGAGCAGCATTTCCTGAAGTTCTACCTCTTATATTGCCCACCATCAATTATCAAAAACTGCATTATCCCTAGAGCTAGCTTTTTAACAAACTGCAGTAGGGTGGTGCCACACTCCCAGATGCATAGTCATTGAGTAGACTATAATTTACATCTCACCCATCTCTCTCCTTATTTTATTCTATTTTTGCCTTCTAATGTCATTGGAATTTACTTTATGATTACAAAAATGTGATTAAATGTCTTTTAATAATTTATGTACAGTAATGATATTTGGTGAAAGTTTGTGTTTTGGAGGATTTTTATCATAATCATGTAGAAATCAGGTATAGAAACTCTATTATTTTTCATTGTTAATGCTCCACTGTGCTCCTACCCCAGGAATGGAAACTGCAGAGATAAAAATACATGTACAGTATTTTAAGGATAATGTATTTGAGAAGTTCAGATTTTTTTTCTTTTTTTTTTTGCAATACTTAACCCTTTGCCGTCACACGAATGTGTAAAATATAGGAGACGCACAACACCTCCTCTCATGCTGGGTATCTTCTCGCATATAAATGCTGTCATTCTATCACTTGTAATTTACTTACTAATGATCATAGGAAACTGATTCTAGTCTTGTTTTAAAGCATGGAAGTTGTACTAAGTCATATCATGTTAAAAAAGCAATAAACACAAATTAAAATGCAATAATGGTGAGTAGAATGTTACCTGACAAGCAAACCTTTTACATCCTCCCGGTAAAAAACTACGACAAAGAAAAATTATAAAGATAGAATAATATTGATTGCTCCATAACATTGCTGAATACACCTCGGTCTCGTATAGAACGTCCAATAGGTCGATAGAAGACGTCGTTCTATGTGAAATCGTTCTATGTGATACATGTAACCTATGGGGAAAATCACATTTGGTCGATCAATCACCCAAATTTTCCCTGAAATTAACATAAAATACTTTTCAAGGTTTTTCTTGCCTTAATCCTACTGTACAGGGATGTATGTAAACTGTATTTTACAATTCATATTAAGGTTTTGGCAGGTGACTCATGTGACTGAGATGAGTCAGCGGCATCCGTGGTGGTGGAGGTGGTAGGGGGGAGATAGCGCGTGATCATCGTTTGTTTTCTTTTATTAACCAAGGTCGAGTTATGTTATTAACCATACACTCCTTTCTCTTTCCGAGAAATAACTTCCTTCTTTATATCGAAGGAAATGGCCTTCCGTTTTGTAAATGCACCACCTGGCATGACTGAGTGTTGAAGCTGGTGGTTAACTCGTAATCACTAAAAACGAGCGAGTCAAACACGAAATTTCCCTAACTTCAACTTTAGAATTTCCCTTTATGCCTCAATAATTCCCTGTTTACTCTTGAACATTGACAGTCTTTTTGGTATTTCTTCTGGTAAGACTTTCCCTGTTTACTTTTGAACAATCTTTATATAATTTCCCCGTGTGGATTTCAAAATTCCCTAAAACAGAGAAATTTCCTTGCACCTGGCAACACTGGGTAGTGGGAAGGAGCGGGAGGCGTGGTGGCAACACATTCACTCACACTGTACAGACGCCAGTGATATCATTTCCTGACACGTTCATTATGATTTCGCTCGTTTTGTATAAGAACTCCTCGGATTTGCTTCACTTATTTTCGCCACCCGTTCTATATGGATGCAATCGTTTTGTAAAATAATTTTAAGCTAATATTTTGGTCGCTCGTTCTATACGAGAATCGTTCTATGTGAACACGTTCTATATGAGACCGAGGTGTATATATCCATTCCATCCATATATGACCTAGTTTATTGCTATGAATAGAAACTGGTAAAAAGTACCAAAATGGAGACCATATTCTTTTTTGTTTTCCACTTACTCACAATAACTTATGTGTCCTATGCATACACTGAGAGTTGCTTGGAAGAACAGCAGGGCTAGAAGCATCATCTACCAACTCCCAATACTCACTATACACCAAGTGCCCATCTTCAAACACAATAGGGACAGAGAACATTTAATTATAATTTATATATTTTATGACGGGCAAACCCATCTTCGGACCGGCAATGGGTTAACGTACGTGTGATGGAGCATACAAAAAAATATTTCATAATCAATTACATTCTTGGTAGACCTTCTAGTTTCATGACTCTTGGAATGTTAGACCTTAATGTTAAAGTTTGGGATGACATTAGGTACTTTTATACTATGTACTGTAGTTTTAATGCATAATTTTCACCATCAAAAGGGATGAAGGGTATTCTAGGAAATAAAGTAGTGTACAGAACAGTATAGGGATTTGCTCATAGATACTCTTTCATGAAGCCAGTCAGCTCTGTGTTATTCCATTTATTGGATGGTGGTGTTAGCTTTAGTTTTGGCATCTTAGGATCCTTCATACATGCAACCTTTTTAGTGCTCACAATTTAGGTTAGGCCTATAGCTACAAAACTGAAGCTATTGTAGCAACACCATACTTTAACAATCAATGGCAAAATATTGAGTTATGAAAATGGAGGGCCACGCCCTGCATAATGCTTTCTTTAAGTTAAGATCTTGTATAATTTTCTTATAATGAAATGATGTAGTCAGACTAATGAAGTATGAAAGGTACAGTTTGGGAATTAAGTATCTGAACATTGTTGGCGGCTTCTGGCGACAACTCCAAGAGTAAACACATCAGTGAGAGAAAATACTTTTTTTCCCAACTGTACATATGTCATATGGCCAATAGTCTTAACTACACTGTAAACTTCAAGTCAACATAGATACAGATACTAATGTATTATTACTGGGGGTATATTTTCCAACAATATCAATTATTCATACTCATAATCTGTCAGCTTGTATAGTCCTTTCTGTGTTGAGTTTAGTAAAGTGTGTACAGTGGCTTGTTTTAAGTATATTATTCTTAATTTGCTTTTTAATGCATGATTAACCCACATTAATTAGGGTAGCTGTGTCCAAAACTAATATGAGGAATTATGTGTAAAAGTTTTCCACTTTTAGTTTTGTAGTACAACATTTACAAGTAACAATAGAGTTGATATGATGTTGTGATGGTGTATTTGCAGAGAATATTTAAGAATGTAAAAGGAAGCACCATATGAGGAAAAGCATTTACTTAGCTGATGTTTCACACAGACAAACTTTTTCAAGCCCAAGGCTCATCAGAGGGAAACATTATCAAACAGTAGAGGTTTTCCATCATGTGGTGTTTGTTTTTATAAATTGTTGGCCACCCATGCCTTCCACATAATAATTAAGAAGTGGTGATCCTGCTTCCTAACAGGTGATCAGAGTACACCAGTTGCTGGTGTAGGTTAGTTGCCCAGTTCACCTGCATTCTACACTACAGTTCTCACAGACTGCATTGTGAAACAAGCATGAGTAACCCTTATCACTGTTTATTGTTTTGCAAAAATGTCTTGTGGTGCATGTGGGATGAAATTATGTATATAGTATACAGTATCAGAAATTTCCAGCACTGATTGTGTGCTTTGTTTGGATAATTTTTTACTGTGAAAAGAATATCTTTAGTATACTGGTACTGTGTTCCTAGTCTTTAAGTACGGTATGTATATAAGGTATCAATGTTATCAGTAAACAATCACTGTATGCAGGTATTCTTTCATCATCTAATCTTCACAATTATGATTCTGAAATTTGCTTACAGTATATAATTTTGAAATTAAGATTACACTTTTCTCTTTGCTGTAGCATTAACCACTACTAAACATAATTATCAGTTTATTATTTTATATAGTATATGAATGGTTAAACCTATAACTGTTGATTTTCTAGGTTTATTTGTCATTTTTATGTTCCAACTCTGGACCAAGATCCAGTTTAGCAGTCTTCTTGATTTTGTGGATCCTTCTCAAGTAGGATACTAAGCAATAATAGCCTGAATAGGTAATTGCCTCCAGTAACAAGATAATATTTCTATGAATCTTACTCCTGCAAACAGTGAAACTTTACTGTAGTTACATGTACAAACTGTACTTGGTAAGTACTGTACTGTATTAGCATGAGAGGTTCCTATAAATTCCATGAAGCTGTGAAGCTGTAAAGATCCCTTAGTAATTAAGTATTCATAATGTGGTCCTAGGTAAGTGCAAGGCGTTAAGTTTTGACGACAAAAATTCTATCTTAAAAAAAATATATACCGGTATACATATTATACGGCTAAAACTATATATATTATACCATATATTAAGGGATGCTTCTCTGAAGCTGCAGCATTGTATGTCTGTGTAAAATGTCCATTTTGAAGTTTATGTACATGTCACTCTATACAGTATAGTAGATTGCATGCACTGCATGTACAGTATAATATTCAATAGTATATAATATGATTAACCAACAAGGCTACAGTAATTCTTAGTAAGAGTACCCTTTTTTAATTTATTCTATTTTATTATCTTTGCAGTGCTTATGATTTATAAATTGTTTTATTAATCATTAGTTATATTTCTTGGCACTTTACATATATAATAATTTTGCAGAGTATATTTCAAGAATATTTGCCTTACATGGCAAAGCAGTGCATGTAGCATGTTAATAGCATGTCATTATAAATTACAGTATTAATGCTACCTACATCTTATACCAGTATTCCTGTTTTTTTCCCAGATGTAAATGAGCCACCATTCTTGGAAATGTGTGTGTCTTGTGACAACTTGAGGTGCGATGGTGATGGTCGTCCCCCATCTCCAAAAGTGACTGTCCTGGTTCTTACTCCTCCTCTTACCACCTGGCTTACGTATGCACACACTGAAGTCATTGAGGTGAGTGATAATATTAGTACCATACGCTGTACATTATGTGTGGGGAGAATCTGGGGGAAAAAGAAAGGGAGTGTAACTGAAATGATTTCTGGTCATAAACACACATCTGACCCCTTCTCTCTTTCTCTGTTCACATTGTGGGTGTAACTGTGTGTGTGTATGAATGGGAGTATTATATCACCACAGACATGACATTTGCTTGACACATTACTGCATACATCACCAGCTAACGTAATGTGGAACCAGACATAAATCTCATACAGTGGTGATTTTTTTTCTCATATACAGTACCGTTACTTAACTTCTGTTGCCAATTAGAACGGTTCAAATTGCTAATTCACTTCCTGTATACAGACCATATTTATATCATGAACTTGCTTCACTGTACTGCATAGCCTACCTGAATTATAATTGTATTAAATTAACATATATTATATTTTCAGAGAACAAGCAACCCAAATTTTCTCTCTACTGTAAGTTTTCGGAAATCTGATGGACTAGATTCCAGTACACAAGTCCGATTA
The DNA here is from genome assembly GCA_033782935.1 of Petrolisthes cinctipes. NCBI lineage: Eukaryota > Metazoa > Arthropoda > Malacostraca > Decapoda > Porcellanidae > Petrolisthes > Petrolisthes cinctipes. Next base: position 28,754 of record JAWQEG010002276.1, read on the forward strand.
GCAGTGTATGATGTCAGAGAGAGAGTTACCAATACTACCACTCAGCTTGGACAAGCTACTGTAAGTTTATTCTTTATGTTCAATCAAAAGCTAACACTGCATGCCATAAAATAAACATTACTAAATATTATGAATGATTGTGTTGTAAGTTTTGAAAGAAGGAGAAAAATAATACTAATTGTTCATTTTAAGGGTTGGGAGCATGAAGATTGAAAGTGTGGTAGAGAAATGGTGTGTGAAATGAGTGTACAGAGAGTGAATTTGAGAAATGTGGTAGAGAGTACTGTATGTGCAAATACGGGTGGGGTCAAGTATTGCTGATACAGGACTAATTTCATGTCAGTGAATCAGTCTTAGGCCCCACTTTGAGGATAAGGGTATTGGCAGTAAAAATGTAGATATAGTGAAGGCAGTCAAACAATAGATACAGGAAGAAATATAATATAAAAAAGCAGATTGATAATTACAACAGCACTCTGTTTTGCCTCATTGTTCATGACATGGTACAGGGGTGTATTTATTTTAATGTCCAAATTAATGACAGGTGAACCTTGGAGGACTGCTCGAGACTGGTCGCTCCCGCCTCAGCCTTCAGTCACCAGCTGGTCGCAATGTGGGTTTTATCACTATCATTGCCTGGGCCCTGGAAGCTGAGTCAGTTGATGCTGCTTCACACACACCCAGCAATGCCACTCCTCATCACCAACCAGTAAGTAACATAACTCTACAGTGATATACAAGGGGGACATGTCACAAGGGACTCATCCAGAAGTTGTTGAATAGTCCCTGGAAATGTGTGGTGAAATGAATTAGAAGAGTGAATATTGGTTCTAAGGTATCATAGTTTCACAGTCTATTATTCAAAAGTCTTGGGATCAGACATGTTTGAAAATTCAAGATATTTTGGATCTGATTTGTTTATGTTTTGGTTGTATGGTGAACTTAAGATAATGATGTATATCATAGGAGGGTAAAGAAAGATTATACAGTATATAAAATTATATTCACATTCCTCTTCATTGTTCTGTTCTTTTTTATATTTTCTTGCTTGTTTCATAACCATCAAACTAGTCAGTGGCATACTTTTAGTTATTTACTGTAGAAATGAATAAAAACAGTGATGTACAGTACTACAATTTGTCTTGTCTAATTACTGAAACAAAGTCCCAGTCTAGTCTCCTTGTCCTTTTCACATTGTCTTTTTTGTAAATAACTATTGCAGTATATTTTTAGTGTAGTTCTAGATTTATAATATTAAAGATTGATTTATATTCCAATACTGCAACTGCAAATGTTTTTGTGATGGCAGGCTCCTCCTCCTGTTGCTTGTCACCGCCGCACCCAGTCTTTGCCTCCTCGCTTAAGCTGCAAGAGTCGACACCCAACACAGGGCCACTTGAGTCTGTTGTATGACAACCCTACAATGGCCACATACAGGTTCCACTCAGGCTTGGCTGGTGATATTGCTGTGCTGGAGGTCATGGCAGAGAGTCGCTACTGCTTCACCTTCCCTCAGCAGCTCTTGTAGGTCTTTTTGCATATTATGCCTTTCAGTAGGGATTTACATTCCATTTTTTACAATTGGGTTTTGATCCAAATGAAAAGAGTGAGTCATATTGCACATAAGTTAGTGAGGGAGAGCGATATGATTGCCTATAATAGCTTATTGAGAAGTGGTAAGTATCACTATCTCTGTGCAGAGGAGCTAGTTTGAAATCACAAGTAGATGTCATCCTCAATTATCATAAATTCACACATATAGGTGGTCTCCCACAAATCATTCCACAGATTTATAAAGAATGTTTAAAGAAAGCTTAACACTTCCATTTGGAATCCCTAGAATAAATAACCATCAATTTTGATAAAAATACTGTATATTATTTTTGTGAATAAGTCAGCAATATTACACTTTTGGCGGGCAGGCGATTGTGGATATCAGAAGAAAGGCGGTGGCAAGAGGAACTATCATCACTGGGTGACCTGTGTGATCAGTGGCACACCCGGCAGATGGCACTTCTCAACCAGCATGTGACACTCATCAACATCTACACTATGGCCCTTGATGTACTCCACCTCTCTGCAAACTCAGGTTTGGTGCAGTGTACTATGGCTTCACATTTAAAAGTTAATTGATATACTGTTTCTGTCCATCTGCCTTTTTGTTTTAGTTTTCTTTTTATGGACCTGGAGCTCCCATTTCACTGCACATGCTCAGAATTACACAAAGTCACCAGCTGAAACAATCACTCTTCTGCCCATGGGTGCTGACTTTATTCTCTGTGAATATTAGTCATCCTCCACAGGGCTAGAATAAAGATTGTTGTAGGATCTGGTCACTTTCTAGTGGATTTGACGAGATCTGCCCACATGGATTGAAAATCCACGTGAGGTGTACTGCAACCAGAGTTTTTTTTTTTTTTTTTTTTTTCACTGCTGTGTGGAACGCCAGCACACAGGGGGTGCATTTCCCTTTGCATGCAGCAGTGTATACTCCCTCCCCCTTATGGTCTCTTCAGGGCTGGTCTCATGGAAGGTGCGGCCCCACTTGTAGCTCTTGTGGTAACGTGGACTTGGGCCCACAGCACTGGCTGTGGGAACAAAGACTTTCTCCCCAATCTCCCTGGCGGTCGGAGGCCCCCAGACTCCCTGGTCCAGTAAGCTCTGGTCCCATTTCCCTGGGATGTGCTTCGGTAGCTCAGGCATATAGGGCCAGCCCCTCCTTTATTTCAATTTGTTTTTTCACTGTGACCAGAGTGTAACAGGGGTCTGTGGGGCAGGAGGCCATTCTGCCCCGGGAGAACATCAACAACAACAGCAACAACAATCACTCTGACTGCCGGTGCTCAACTCCCCCAAACTCATAATCCAATCCTAGCACGGCTCTCCCTTCCCTGCTTTGCCTTTCTGATAATTCCACAATAGTTCAGGCCTTAAGCAAATAGAAATGTTTGTCTTATTCCTGCTACATTTAAAAAAACAAAGAATTGAAACTTATGTCCTTTAAGCTGTTATCCATGAAATTGTATGACATTTCAGGTACAAGCTTTAAGAAGAGTATGGACAAAGGTGAAACATCATTAGAGATGGCCCCAACAAACCTTCACCTTCAAAGACTATGGGCACAGAATGAATCCTTGCGCCGATCTGGATTCTATGATGTCATAACCAGTGGTGTATTCAGTGCCTATTCTCAAGGCTATAAAAATGGAGGACTAGTGAAGTAAGTACAGTAGTGGTTGTATTTGTGCTAACATAAGGATAATTATTTATGTTGTAATTAGTTCGTGAGAATAAGAGAGACTGGTCAATAGTTCATGGTGATCTCATCAGAATACCTATATAACAGATTACATAATTTGCAGCATGCTTCAGAAAGCTAAGAGCTCTCGCAGGACTCCTGGAGGTGGGGACAAAGCTTGGGCAAGTGAAGCAGCAGTGGAAGGAATCAAGAGGATGAGGCAGGAGGTGGTTGCTATCCTTCGATCTATGTTACTTGCTCTTAGACAAGAAGATACTGAAACCCTTGCAGCACTGCTCATCAAATTACAGGAAAAGGTATGCTCTTAAGTGGTATGTTAGTTAATTTTCTTTCAATTTCATTTAGTAAGAATTATAGTTAGTTAGTAATACTAACACTGAGTTGTAGTTCAAGACAAATATATTGCCACTCACTGGTTTTGAAAGGTTTTAGTATATATAGTGAAGATAGAGGAACTTGGGATGCTATGTACAAGAGCATTTTTCAGGACCAGTTATGCAGTTCAAATAAAAATACATGTACAGTCACAGCACATAATCCTTGACCAGACTTCCCTTTACACCCTGATCAAGGACTATGTGCCGTGACTGTTCCAAGCAGATTGCAGTGGCACTTCATCAGAATAATTTTTTAAATCAATTTTCAGACCCGTTCACTGCTGAATGTCATAGAGCCCTCCCTGGTAGAAGAGGCTTATGAATTCCTGGACCAGATCAGAGTACCACAGAACCCCTCACGCCTCCTCACCCTGGCCACACGCACATACTCCTCTTACAGCATCTCGGGTTACCTTAGTCCAGAAACAGCCTTAGATATGGAGCTCATGAGTCCAGATGTGCCAATTGTACCTCTCTGTGGCCAACCAGAAGGCAGGAAGATAGACACTAATATAATGAATGGAAGTATATCAACTGCCAGAGAAATAGACATAATGGACACACAAGAGAATAACATTTACCGACCAACTGATGAGCCTGAACCCTGGGATTTGATACAGCTCAATGTTCAAGCTAGTGTGATGTGTCTCACTAGCAAAATAAAGACATTTTGCAATAGAATAGCAGAAAGAAAGAATGTTGGTGCAAATGTTAATTTTACTGAAAAACAATTAAGGAACGAGATAGCAAGCAACCATACTGATAGTGAAATAAGACAAAAAGATTGTACTGTATTGACTAGCTATCATGATAGATCCAGTCCAGCTAAAAATAAAGTATGTGTGAGTGAGGCACAGAATATTAACTGCAAAGCTGCTTCTCAAAATCCAACAATCATCTCGTCTTCTGTTGGATCAGACTGCAGTCAGACATCAGGCCGGTCAGGAACATCCAGCCTCGGTGTGGCCAGGGCCGGAGAGAGTCAGCGCTCCTCCTGCTCAGCTACTCCAGATGTCTCTCCCTGTGAAGAGGACAGTGGCATTGGCCTCGAGAGAGCTGTCAGTGAAGTGGAAAGAACAGATTGTATTAGTGAAGGAGGGCTATCAGTGGATGAGGAAAAAAGAGAGGACCTCTTACCCTTGGACAAAATTGAAGTTAGACGTGGAGAAAAAGATGAACAAGTAACAAATAGTGAACCTCGTTATGTTGGAGATGTGACTGGTGTAAAGAGTGGTACCGGTAAATTGGAATCCATTATGGAACAGAGTATAGAAGACTTAGGTACCACTTTAGAGGATACAAGGTTAGACAGTTCCAGTCAAATAGATTTGGGTGTAGATATGTTAACTAGTTCGAGAGAGAATATTTTAAGTAAAAATAGTGATTCCAAAGTCGATACAAGCTTTACTACATTGGACAGTATTGGTGCTAATAGTAGTGGTAGTATAAATCAAGCTATAAATGAACCTCACAAACAGCAGGAAAAAGAAAGTCAAATGAATATAAACAACCAAAGTGATATTAACTGTGATAAAAAAGATATGGAAGGTAAGGCTGCTGTATATAGTGATTCATCAGATGGGGAACAGTCAGCTAACATAAATAGTACGGAAAATGTTAATGGTGTGAATGGTGCAGATAATACTAGACAACAAGTACAAGGTGAGAGGACTCCAGAAGAAGTAGACTGGGTAGGGGAAGTACGACCAAGCATGAAAAAGCTCAAACAAGCCATGGATGGGCTGATGCGCACTGGCCGCCTGGTTCACAGCGTGTTTCGTCTACAGCAAACTCCAGAAGCTGCACAGCAAGCTCATAAAATCAAATACAGAAGAGATATTTGTTTTTCACAAGCTCTCACAGCCCTTGTAACTGCTCTGATGACAAGGTTGTGGTGTCGTAAAGCAGACCCTCTGTTTGTGACTGTACTGGCACACCTTGGACCTTTAGCAGAGTTTGAGTGTCTTGTGTCCTGCCATGGCCAAGATGAAGGAATGCTGGGTGACATGGTGGTGGCAGTGGAGGACCTTGGCACTGTAGAGTTTGTACTGGTGTCAGGAAATGGGCGACGTGGCAGTGGGCGGTCTCACAGCGACGGTGCCACTCCACCAACCCCACCACCAAACCTACCCACACCACACATATCTGGCAACAGGTGTGGTGTCCGTGTGGTACTACCGGTGCCAGAACATGTACTATCCCTATTGCCATCACCAGCCTCCCAACAGCCAGATCAACATCCAACTTTCTGTGTCACACCTGTATTCTTCAATATTGGAATCAATGAAGAGGTATTGTTGAGACACTTTAGTAATAATGCTAGAATCTTGTGAAACGTGAATCTGGCAAATGAAAATAGCTATGAGTAACATAATTTTACAGATTCCGTAAGAAAACACCAATTGTGAAAGAACCTTCATTGATTGCACCACTACTGCTTCTTTAGGCCAACCTGAAAAAGCATTAGTGAAATGTCATCCCTAAAGGCTCCTTTTCGTTAGGTGTTTTCTTAATATAAAAAAGTGTACTCATATATGCCCAAATATAATTTACAGGCAACTCTAGCGGAGAAACTTGGTACAGATGGTCCACAAACACGCAACAACCAAGACAGTTTTGAACGCTTATCTCAGTACTACCATCGCTTCAAGAAGCTTCCTTTGCCACAGGAAAACAGTAGAAGTAAGTCCTTAAGAAATAAACTACTGTTTACTTATATCACAGCAGCAAAAATCTGAAACTGCACCCAAATTATAAATAATATTGACTGTGAGTAGTAGTTACAATTTGTATTTCTAGCCTAACAAAATAATTATCTCCATTCCTCAGGGACCCCTTTAATGGGAAGTGAAGTCCCTCTTGTCGATATAGTAGACCAGCTTGGAGTAGAAGTGGTATCTCAAAAAAGTAAGAATCCCAGAGTGCTTCAACTTGCTGCCCGCTGCTGCCGTGCCATGGCAGGTGAGTTTAGTGTAGTGTAATGTATGTTTGATAGGTCTCTATTGGCCCAGTTTCATTCCTACCATGGAACTTTGCACTTGTCTGTAACTGGGACTATTCCAGATGTAGGTGACTCCATTTGGATCTCATGGTGGAATGTTTAGTTTGGACACAATCAAATCAGTACATGATATATTTTTTATCACATTGTCATTGATGGATTCATGCCAAAGAAATGTTTTGTATATTATAGTATGATATTTTAATTTATGTTGATTTTTGCACCGCCATTACTTTTCTTACCCCTTGAACAAAGATAATGGAATGCAGTACTGGTAATGATGATTGTTCACTTGAACTTAGGAGACCAATATTTCGAATAACTACTTTCAGGTAATGCAATAGCTACATTATAAATGTGTAGCATAGCACACAAGTAATGTAACTTTCTTATTAATTGCAGGATTGCGCTTCTCATCTTGTAAAAGTGGTAAAGATCGAACAGGAATGAGTGCGACACTTGAACAAGCTAATATTTTAGCTGCTGAATATGATTTAGCTGAAACTGAATTTCAGCGAGCTCTTAATTGCATGAGAAGGTAAGAACAATAACTTTCAGCACAACTTTCATTAAATATTTTTACATTGTAGTAATTGCAGCAGAATAATATGTCATGATTATATCATTAATATATGTACAATATATTGCATTAAGGAAGATAGACACTGATATAATGAATGGAAGTACAGTATATCAATATATATTTTTATTTTTTCAGTGAAGGGACAAGGTTGGAAAACTGCCACAAAAATATTGGCTCTCGGAGGTATGCTTTCTCTGCTCTGAATCTAACTTTGTACCCCCAGCAGTACCGCCCTCCTTCAGGCACCTATGGATCCAAGCTCACTTAGAATTAGAGGAAAACAAAGGTGGTTATGTTTTGGAATGTTTTCCTCGTGTGAATTAGAAAATACTGTACAGCGATAGACAAGTACTGTATATAAGAAACATCACTAATACTGCAGCTGTAAGTTCACCCTAAACTTTGAGCAACAAGATATTGACAGGTGTTAGAGCTCAGGTAGGCTTACAATGCCGGTAAGTTGTTCTTTCAGTAAGGGTTTGGACAAAAATAATATTAAAAGTAAAATCTCAACAGCTTCACTCAAGAAGTCAAGTGACCATTATTCTGTCCATTGTAAATAGTTAACTGGGAACACAGTATAATTATTACCACATTACCCATTGATTAAGGGGCGGGGGGCTCAAAGGCCAGGGATTTTAAAATGAAATCGGAGATACACAGAAAGAGAGACAGAAAAACAGATAATTCAGTGAAACAGGTCACACTCATATTCACTCCCCCTTCCAAGCCCGTGTTTGTGCTTGAGTAATTTGTATACAGACAACACATAGGCGACACCATTATGTTTGTGAGAAATGAATTGAAGATACTGTTGCCTTACCATTATTGTGTTACCCGTACGGAGTATACATTACCATGAAGTTAAAACTGGAGAATAGGCAGTGTAATAAAACCTTTTCTGTAATTACACCCAATACCATATTGTACTGTACTTTGGTTTTTAGTTTTTAATTGGTTGTATGTAATTTTCAAATAGGAATGAATTTAGATATCATTAGCAGATTCTGAGTGCAAATTCATTATTCCTTCCCCCAAATGATGGGTGGGAGCTGACATAGGGATTGACCTTAATTACAAATCTTCCTGCTAGCAGTTATCATAAGTTAATAATCAGTACAGTACCTAGTACTTAAGATAATTATTACTACAGATATTTTTGGAGTCAAACATTCATTCAGTTTACTTTATCTCGTACATATTTGCTATCATACATAGAAATCTTTACTTAAAAGGTTTCTTCCAAAGGTTAAGACTTCACACTGTCATCACATGTGAACCCTTCAGTCTGATCAAAGGAAAGTTTGATACTGATGATATTACCCTTGATACAGCATTGTCACCTAAAATATACAAATTTTCGTCTGCAACTTTGACACTTTAAAGATAAGGCATGTAGCTTTAAACAATAGATACATATATAATAACTGAATTTCAGTTTAGAGCTCAAGAGACACTCTTGAGCGATTTTCTGTTCATAATAAATTATATTGTAGCCACCATATAACATTTTTTTGTTGGCAAAGCTCACCAAACAAGTTAAACAACATAATACTGTACAGTATTTAGGAGAGTGTAGAGGAAAAGAGGGAGGGAAGGGAGCCCTGACTGCTTGAGTGGTAGGGAGAGAGAGTGAAGAAGGATCCCTGTGACATCAGTTGAGTTTCTGTGGCTCATTTCACCTGGCAATTTAGTTTGAATTGTTTGGCTACAAACTATTTGATACTAAAAATTGCATGGAGGAAAAACCATGTTAAAGAGAGATGTTCCTTCTGCGGAATCATTTCACGTAAGATGAGATTAGCGGTGCCAAAACACATGTTAACGTAGATGTGACTGGACTATACTTTCAGTACAGTATTACAATACTTGACTATTACGCTTCAGGATACTCCATATAGCACCATATAGAGCACAGAATACGCCATATGGCAACCATATGTTATTGCTGCTGCTTTGAATTTGGATTAGTTAGTGTCTTGTTGTTGCTTTAGATTATTTTGGACCACCCATGTTCCATGCATCCCCATCCACCCACACCGGTCTCCCAGTTGCTTGATTGTGGCCCTCACTCAGCCTCATTTCACCATCTCTGTTAACATTGTCACCACAGCCAGACTGTGCAGCCAATGAAGCTCTTTCTGGTCTTATTTGAGAGCTGGAGATTGGTAACATGTAAAGATGTTTTCATGTTTTCTCTAACATTAATAGTTACAGAATTACTAATAATTGAAAATTTTCAATAATTAGTGAAATTACCTGCCAGCCATGGTCAGGGGAACAGGTTATGACCAACTCGTAAGGATTAAGAAGAAACTGTAATGAAATGTTTTATATGTACAAAACAGTGTACAGTGTTTAAATTTTTAGATCATAATCAGTATGTAAAAATATCCAAGTTAATAAGTTTCTGGACTCAAAGATTGAGATTGTTATCTTACATTAATCCCTGTGGCATGTAAAATTGTTATGTGATGCTAACCAGAGTAAGATATGGTAATTATAATGAAATTACAGTGCTGAAGGAGTTAAATTACGTACAGAAAAATTGTACTCAACATTATTTGCTAATGACTGAAATAACCTATCTATAGCATGGATTAAAACCTTTTTCAGAAACTTAATAATAGAAATAGTGTGCGTTGTTGCAATGACGTTTGTGTAAAAGCAGGTGAATAAATGAGATGTACAAATTTATACTTGTTTTATACAGAAGATATTTATTGTAAGTAAGATTTTAGAATTGTTGCATGCATGATACTACATCATTTATACTGATAGAAGTTTTAAAGCATCTTTGTAATGTACAGTACTACCTATTGCATACTACCTATATTTAAATCCCTTGAATATATTATTGTTCAACAACAGTGAAATTTTCCTACAGATTCTTTGACTACTGTTTTGAAATATAGATTTTATACATTTTTATAATTGTAAAACTTGTATAATACATTATATAGTTGTGTTAATCACCAGAGTTGTGCCACATCTATTCCTATATATTACTCATCTGTGATGAATTGTACTGTAATTGTAAAATACTGTACCTGCTATGGACAGAAGTCATTCCAAAATATGCTGTACTGTATATGGAAACCATATCGGTGTTAACTTGTTCCCTAACTGCATAATAATTGGGATCTAAATGGTATTACAGTATTTCAAAGCTAGAGTAAGATCAGAATTATTGTATTATTATTGTACCAAATTTATTGTAGATTTAGCTTTGCATCTCACTATGATGTATAAAGTGCATCACATACAGTATATTACTTACATTTCAGTCATTATCTTATCATTACACTTATTTTGCTTATTATAGAAATAAAATTTAAGTACAGTATGTTGCATTTGTTGTTAATATATATTCCACAGATCCAAACACCCTTCTACTTTAGGATTTATACTACAGCTACATGTGTATAATTTGGAGTGCTTTACAGAAACAGAGGTATGGAAACACACTGCTTTTGAAAGGAAAATATGAGAAAAAACAAGGCAATGATATGGAGAGGGAAGGGGATTGTGAGTGTGTAACGAGCAAATGGTTGTAGTCGTTTGTCATCCTTTGGTGGAGTTGTTAGGTCTCGTACTACGGTGTTTTCGTGTGAGTGGATATTGCTTTAGTTAGATAATATACAAAAATTGTTTATTTAATAGTGGAAATGTATTTGGGAATATATGCTTTATGAATTTATAACATTTATAAAAAGTCAGTGTATCCAAATAACTGAAGTTGATGCAACAATTATGGGTACTGTCTCACGATAACACTGCATCATTTGGTATAATTATCACCGTTGGCAGGTGTGGGTGTGGTCACGTGATGAGAGGGAGTGAGTGTGTATCGGGAGTAACCAAGGTGAGGATTGGACTTGCCCTCTTTCTTTTTTCTTTTCTTTCTTTCAATTTTCTGCCTATCACCTCCTCTTGTGGCATTAAGGCATTAAAAAGTTTTCGCTAGTAATAGTAGCAACAGCCAAGGCCAAGAGATATATATCTCTTGGCCTTGGCAACAGCAGTAGTTGTAGTAGTTGTAGTCGTATAGTAGTCGCAGTAGTAGTAAAAGCAGTTGGATTATTATTATTGTTATAATTATTAAAATAGACCAGAGACAAAGCTGGGAGAGAATGCAAGCAAACGGTAGTAGTATTTGCAGTATAGTAGTACTGTAGTTGTATCAGCAGTGGTGTTCATGCTTTTTTGTTGCTGCTGCTGTTGTTGTGGAGGCGGTGAAGGGTGTCTCCCTTGCTGATGGTTCGAACCGCCTCCACTTCTCTCGGAAATGAAAGACATCGGGGTCCCGGTGCTTTGAGATGTTTTTTGGAAGAGGTCGATCCGAGGTGAGGCAGACAGTCACCACCGCACGGCCACAAACGGCGGCGGTTCAGATATCGGGCTGTCCGTCCTCCTCCTCCTCCACTGGCGTTCCCCTTCGTCCTCCAGTTCCCTCTCGCTCTCGGTGGTGGTGGAGTTTCTGGTCTCTGTCTCCATCTCCATCTCCTGTGGTGGTCTCTCCACGTTCACACGGCTGAGCGGACGAGGAAGCAGCAGACCGGGTCGAGAGTGGTCAGGTGGGAGGGTTGATGTCACACTCTTCTCCCCCCCCCCCCTGATCAGCCGGCTTGTTGTGTCGTTTCCTGGTGGTTAGTGTGGTGGTGGGTGGTTGTAACTCAGGAGAAATGGCAATCGGTGGCAAGCCATTCTGCCTGCTGCTGCCGTCGTTGGTAGGGTTTCGGCCGCCCTCTTTCCACGGGCGTGGAGTGAGCCTAGGACTTTACCTCCATCAAATCCGGCTACGTTGGTAGCCTCCACGCCCTTCCTCCACAGTGAAGGACACCCTCTCTCTATTCCCCAGTGATGGTGGTGCTGTGGTGGCAACAGAGAGAAAGATGCCCTTCCTGTGGACGAAGTTGTTCTGGTTGTCGGCAGTAACGAAGCCATAGCCTCTGAGATGGTTAAACCACTTCACCCTGCCAGCAACTCAGCGAGACAGGTGGCAGAGGACTGGTGTTGACTGGTAATGTTGACTGCAGGCCATGGCTGTGCTATAAGTCCGTGCCAAGACTAGGTTGCAATCTTGCCCTCACTGCCGACTACTTTCAAATATTGTCACGAAACACATACACCTATATGGAAGGAGCTTGTTTCGTGGCATAGTCAGGAGGAATCAGAAGCCACCAAGTCTCATGCACAATCACAGAGTCCTTAATTAAGGGTAGATTCTTTTGTTTATAGATTTGAAGGCTACTGATTCTTCCAAACTATATCAGAAAGCAGACGCCCTCAATGGCATACTATAATATGGGATCTGTTTCGTGGCATAGTTTACAGGAATCAGCAGACGTCCAATTTACCAACAAAAGAATCTCCCCTTTAGGGACCATGTGATGCAGTAAGAAAGAGTCCTTCAGATATTGTTACGAAACGCACACCTATTAGCTTGTTTCGCGGCGTATTCAGGAGGAATCAGAAGCCTCCAATACTCATACACTATCACAGGGTCAGTAATAGTGTTGAAGCTGTGATTGTTCTTTTATAAATTGATCAATGAAATAATGATAAAACAGTACAGTACATCAATGGAGCAAATTATTTTCCAACTTTTCCAGGCTACAGGACACCAATGTTTGTGTATATCTCGTCCTCTGTTACTTAGCATACTTTGGAGGAATCACTCGACTACACTGGCTCAGAGCTGCCCCTGTTCCGGTACTTAACTAAGGACCCTGTGATAGTGTATGAGATTTGGAGGCTTTTGATTCCTCCTGACTACTCCACAAAATAATTAAAGCTCCTTCAATGTAAGTGTGTGTGTGTTTCGTAGCTATATTTGAAGGACTCGTTTACCTCCAAGTTTCTGACAACATCACAGGGTCTTTAAGGGGTGATTCTCTTGTTAAATTGGTAGGCTACTTATTCCTCCCAACTGTGCCAGAAACCAGATGCCCTCAATGGTACTAATAGGGGACCTGTTTCGTGGCATAGTTTGTGGGAAATCAGAGACCTTCAAAATCACCAGCAAAAGAATATTTTTTAAGGACTCGTTTACCTCCAAAATCCTGACTACATCACAGGGTCCTTAAGGGGGTATATATATAGTATCTATAGTTCTGCATGTGATAAATGTGGAGCAACTGATTCCTCCAAAGTATTTCAAGCAACAGGATACTATTATGAATATTCATTGGTTCTGTTTCCTGACATAACTTTGGAGGAATCAACACGCTCCAATGTACAGTACATATTCACTTCGTTAATAGGCTTCGTTCGACCTTGACTTCGTCTGTCTTTCTTCCCCACCCCTCCCTTTCCCTCCATCCTGCCTTCGATCTCTCCCTCCCTCCCTCCACTTCCGTTCATGTGCAAAGTTATAATGAGGATGGGCAGTGTTATGAGAACAGGTTCAAGAGGGAAATGAGTTCACCTGTAGTTTCTCAGTCTTTGTCACTTCCAACCACTACGTTGGTATAAGTTTTGTTGCTGCCTTTTTCTACCCCCCCCCTCCCTCCCCCCTGTTGTTTGGCTGTTGCTACCCGCTTTTCCTATCCCCCTCCCCCCAACACCGCCCATACCATTCATCTTATAGTCTACCCCAACCCCAGTTTACCCTCCTCCACGTACCCCCCATACTTCCTCAACCCCCACCCCTATCTCTCCCTATTGTCTATCTTTGTTACCTCCCCAGTATCCTCTATCCCTTCCCATACCCCCACATTACCTCACCCACCGATATATCCCCTCCTCCTGTATAATAATTACATCCGTACTGACACCTTGAAATTAAATTGAAACTTTTAAATTTACAGACCTTCCAATATTTTTCAGTTTGAATTTACCTGGAAGCTGATTAATGAGACATGTATGTTTTGGGATGGAGTTTATATTTAATTAAATTAAAGGGTTCACTTACTGCCAATCTAAGCTTTCAATGCAAGCTGTGAAAAGTTTTAAGGTACAGGGTGCTGTTTTTATAGTTTTTTTTTTTTTTTTTTTATTAATTGCGCCGTTGCGTCAATCAACAGGCAGGCAACAATACGTACGGGTAGGTGGGACCCATGAGAATCCAATGACTACAACCACACATACACATGCACACGCACACACCCATCACGAAAACATAACAGAATGGAGCACAAGCATACAGAAAAATATTTACATTATGACCTATTTAAATCCACCAAAACGAGGGTGGCGTACCAGAAGTTCCTCCAGAACCTGATGGTTCAGCAGGTGTCGACAAACCATATCAAGTGGCAGGCCCCGGGGCAGCAAGTGTCGGACAGTGGGGCAGGCCAGGCAATAGTGCTCTATAGTGTTAGCACGAGGGGCTCGACACAAGCGACACTCAGTGAAGGGAGGCTCACCATGCATCCCAGCAACCTGCCACGGTGGCCGGTAGCCAAGCCTCAAACGAGCAGAGACTACATTGTGCCTCCGAACCATGAGGCCTCGACGACGGTAGGAATATTTGTGACGGCATACAGACTCGTAATGGGTGATGGAGATGCTGAAGGGCCTCTCTGCATCCCTGCGTCGCCGTACAGGGAGGAGAGCGGCGGAGAGGACTTTAGAGAGGTAACATGTCAGGGAGAGAGGACGTCCAGCACCACGAGGAGGCAGATGGCAGGCTTCCTTTGCGAGTCTGTCAACTGTACCATTGTGACATAAACCTACATGGGATGGCACCTATAAAAATTTGACAGTCAAGTTACGATGACGCAATAAGGCCAAAAACGATAAAATCTGCTGAATAACAGTAGAGTGTGTGGGCTGAACACTAGAGAGGGAATGAAGGGCAGGTTTGGAGTCACAAAAAATGGCAGCATTCACTCCACGTTGACAAACAAGACTAACAGCATCCAGAATGGCATACAGTTCACACAATGTTGAGCTAGAGTGGTTACAGAGACGACGGCCAACCCAGCCCCCTGGAGGTGACTCCATGTCAGGCGAGAAAACGGCACAACCTGCTGTACCATCCACTTGCAATGAGACATCAGTGTAGAGGCAGTATGGATCTGTGATGGAGGACGTCACTCTTTCTATGTGTTCCAGAGCCAACTGCCGCTGTAGAGAAGGCAGTTCCGACTTGGAAGTAGGTGTGAAGCTCACATCAGGTGTTGGTAGCATCCACGGAGGGGGCCCTGGGGGACTTCTGCCACCATTATATCTATATTAAGACTACGGAGCATAGAGGAAACAGACCTTATAAGAGTACGTCCAGCAGGCAGTATGGGAGGGACCGGGTAGTTTGGTCTAAGAGAAGTCCTGACTAACTGAGAGTAATGGGGTGAAAGATGTGGGAAATGGAGGCACTTGACAGTGAAGCAAGTAACACTAGAATAAATTCTCTCCACTAACGGGGGAAGACGCAACTCACGCTGCATGTTCACAATCCTGGTCGACATTGGACAGCCGAGAATGATTCTCATTGCTCTATTCTGAAATTTTTCTAAAGTTTCAAGAGTAGCCCTGGGAAGTTGAATCAGAGCAGGGGAAAGGTAATCAACAACTGAACGGGTAAAACCAATATAGATAGTCCTGGCTACTGGGATGGAGATGCCCGAGGAGTTGTTAGTGAGCCATTGAAGTGGTGTAAGTCGGCGCTGGAGACGACCCAATAAGTCCTGGACAATGGGATGGTCTTGAGGTCTGGCAGGGACAATCGGCCAAATATTGACTGGCGCGCCCAGGTAGCGATACTGGGAACACATGGGAATGACAGTCCCTCCAATGGTGAACACTGGCCGAGCTTGAGGAAGGCGGCAGGTGAATATTCTGCTCTTACCTGGGGAGACAATAATGCCACAGTGAGAGGAGGACACAGAGAAGGAGTCAAGAAACCGCTGGAGATCCCTTGGTGAGGTAGAATGAACACATATCATCAGCATAGCATGTAATTGTAGTTTCAGGAATATCAGGGAGAGAAGTGAGCAGCCGATGCATCAGAATATTAAATAACAATGGGCTGATTTATAGAGGTGCAAAGTCATTATATGATATTGTATGAAGATATTAATGTGTAATAGCTAAGATACCTACTTATGTGTGTTATAGTTTGTAAACGAAGCATAAATTAAGAACATACAAATAAATTACGCATATAAACTCCATTGAATATTTCTGTAACTTTAACTGCTTATAAATTGACATTATGTTATATAAGGATATAACTATGAAATCGTTATCAGTGATTAGATGAGGTAACTATATACAATATAAAGCAGTTTTCCCAAATACACATTTTTGTTATTAAGTAAATAAACAGGAGATTGGCGCTACAGGACTCCTCCTTCCTCTCCTCAGGACTCTTCCTTCCTCTCCTCAGGACTCTAAATAATATTCATTTTCTAACTACAAGATCATCATTAATAACCAGTAATGTATACACTCTCGATATTTATCGGCTCGTTGAAAAAAAAGTAAGTTTTATGACGTGACGGGATAGGCTTCGAGCTTGGCTTCGACTGCCTTGTCCCACTCCCCCCACCCTCCTCCAACTTGCTTTCTCTTCCTCCCTCCCTCCCTCCACTTAGGGTCATGCGCAGTGTTATAATGAGGATGCGCAGTGTTATGAGGACAGGTTTAAGAGGGAAATGAGTTAACCTGTAGTTCTCTTAGTCTTCGTCACTTCTCAACGGTCCAAACACTACGTTGGTGTATAAGTTTATAGTTTTGTTGTTGCCTAGCTGTTGCTACCCGCTTTTCCTACCGCCCCCACCCAACCCCCTGTTGTTGCCACTCGCCTTTCCTATCCCCATCCCCCCTCCATGATGTCCATAGTCCTCGTCTACCCCAACCCTAGTTTACCCTCCTTCCCCTACCACCTTTCCTCAGTTAACTCCCCAATATCCCCTATCCCTCCCCCTACCTGGTCCGTCCACCTCGTTTCCACCCCTACCTGACTCCACTCTCCTTTACCATTATCTCTCACCACCTTCCGTGTGGACTTCACTTATTATCCCTTTTCCAACCACAAGATCATCGTTAATAACTGGTATTCACACACACTCGATAATTACAAAGAAAGTTCAGCCAGTGATGCTAATTCAAAATGTGATTTCATCAGTCAGACTGGCAATGAAATCTGAGCCGGAAGGGAGGAAGAGGGAGGGAATGGGGGTGTTGCGAGGCGTTGTGAGGCTAGACGAAGGCATAATGGACCCTCCTCCCTTCCCTTAGGACTTGATATATTCTTTCTTTTCCAACTACAAGATCATTATTAATAACCCGGCATTCACACACACACTATATTTAGAGAGAAAGTTCCGTCGTTGATACTAAATAAAAATTTAATATCTAATCAGGTTGGCAACAAAACAAGTGTAGGGGGGAGGGGAAGAGGGAGAGGGGTGTTGGAAGGCGTTGCGAGGCTAGCCGAAGGCGTGAGGAACCCACACAGTGCAGCACAGTGTTGCCAGACCTACCGAGAAATCGGTAGATCTACTGATTATTTGATGAATCTACCGATATACCGAACGATTTCGAGAATTGGGTCAAATTTACTGGATTTTCGATCTGACCTACTGAGAAATCTACCGAGACTGAGTTTTATGAGAGAGAGAGAGAGAGCAGTGTAGAATTTAAGGATCCTTGTAACTTCAAGGACCTCTCCTTAATCTGTCTGGGAGCTAAGGTAGGCATGTCACTCTATCAAGGGCATAATCTCCCCCCTCAAGATGTGCAAATATTTCGGCAACGATGTCAAATATTTCTCATAGAAGCAGCAACTCAAATATGTAAAAGGTTTCCATTTGCAGAGGCTTCTTTTCAGCATCTGGAAGTATTCGATCCTGACGTGGTAAGAAGTAGGTCAATAGAATCACTTGCTGGTTTAATAAGCTCATTTCCAAACCTTGTTCCCAGTCAGGCAGTTCAAGCTCTGGATTCAGAATGGAGGCTGTTAAGGAATAGTGACATATTGTGTACTAGTAGTGACGTAAGCGTAACCGAGTTTTGAGTAAGAGTGCGTGACGTACAAATAGGAGATGGAAATGCAATGTATCCACATTTATCTTCCTTCATGCTAACATTGCTCTGCTTGCCTCACTCAAGTGCAACTATTGAGAGAGCATTTTCAGCCATAAACCGCATGAAGACTAAACTGAGAAATAGATTCTACAGTCTACACAAAAACAATCACAGGTTTGCTACACACTAAGAGATTTGTATCTGATGCTAACTGTTATAGTTTTAAAATAACAGAAGAACTAAGACAAGGGTTGAATAGTGATATGTACAAAAAATCTTGTATTGACCATAAAGAAACGGAAGATGATAATGCCAGTGATGAGGATTGAATATTCAGTTTCCTAGCTAATGATTATGGAATTAAATAAAATTATTGGATACCTACTACTTATAGGTTGCATAAAATAAATCTCCATTTCACTAATGCATTGTATCTTGATCAAGGTGTACTATAATCGTAAGTTCGTAACCAATTAAAGAAGAAATGAGATGAAAGTATATTATATATATATTTTTTTTTTCCTTTGACAGATAATACAAATACATCCTAGGTGCTGTGTTTATCTAAATATACCCACAGTACATCTTTAAATCAAAGTACCATAAGAGCTATAATGAAAATCTACCGGAAAGTTATCTCAACTTATTGTTTTTTGGAGGTAAAATCTACTGAGTATTCCTCTATCCCATCTGGCAACACTGGTGCAGCAGCAACTTGCCGGCTTGATGATTTGATCCACATTGCCATTGGTGATTCGGTTGAGGTAGGGTGTGCCTCTAATGAACCTCCTCCTTAACCCCGGATATTTATTGTAAGTATACCTTTCTGGTGTATATAGTTGTTATACGTTTTTTTTAACAAGATTAGATGTTGCTCTGTATAGTCTTTTGCTGTACAATTATAAAAGCAGAGCGGTGTGTATATAATTATGGAAGCCGGCTGGATTATTGTCTACTTGAATTCACGTAATTGTTGGACGGTTTAACCATATTCTGTGCTAAGCCCTTGTATCTTTCCTCCTTGTTGATAACGTTTTAAGATTGTGGACATTAGAAATTACCATTATTTTTTCCTGAATCAATGTGTTGTCATTACGTAGCCGGTAAGGGATTCTTAATATTCCATGACGGTGAACAATCCTCCCCTTGCCTCTTCCCATTTTCACTCGTTCAGTCTTGGAATAGTTGGAGAGGTGTTAGTCAATACCGTACCGATGTATATATTCTCAGGTGTAAGTAATCGAACTTTGAAAGCGGTTTAATTTCTAAAGCTGGATGATTTTCTAGTGTCATGGCATGCCTTCCCTTTCGGTGGATTCCCTTCTCACAATTTTGTCTTATAACTATCACACGGGTACAGTTTCAATAAAATATACCATGTAGTAAATTTATGCTGAACGTGAGGCGAGGGTAGACTGTAACTTTAGGTGGTGGAGGACGACGTCAGGGATATTAAAATAAAATGGAGGAAGAGAGAAAAGTAACAAAAATAATGACAAAGTTACCGTAAATTGGTATTGGCAGACAGAAACTTACTGCTTAGTACACTCGGGCACCACAGTCTCTATCCAGCCCACCTGAGTTTGGGCCGGAGATATGGCTCGGATCCTTTCTGGACGACAGCCCACTCAAACGATTAAGATGCCACACAAGCACAAACATACGTTTCGAACCGATACAAGCTTGACTCCCTGTTTGACATGTATAATTAATTGTTTTTTTAAGGCTACGCAATCATATTTTGGCTGTGTGAATGACATTTATGTATATAATTATTGCAATATACTATCCCCATAATTTATAATGAACTAGCACACGAAAGAATATTGCCAGAGGATTCATGAAATCACTAACTAAACAACACACTTCAAATCAGCAAGTGAACTCAGAGGTTTATTCGGCGCACGCGAGCGTGTCTATATTGTGTGAGAGAGAGAGAGAGAGAGAGAGAGAGAGAGAGAGAGAATCCTCAGACAATATCTGTTCACCTATGTGGCCGTCTAAGCACAGTGGCTAAAAATAATGATGGTTCCACCGCAACATAGTGACCAATAATGTAAGGATGACCAAACACAATTTAAAACAGATACAGTATAGGGCTATAACAAACAATTTCCTACACATTAATCAACTGACATTTTATACGTTCTCAATATTATCTTACAATAATTCCATCTTTTCATACGGAGAGGACACACTGCTAGTGTTTTGGGGTCACACGCAATATTCTTCATGTTCATTTTCATGTTAATCTCACCTTACTTTTGTTAATGTTAATCAGCCAAAGCATGGATACATAGGGGACTGTAATTACTGCATATTGATATAAAAATTAAATTTCACTGCATGCCATTGTCATACAAATACAGTGTTATCTCATTATCAAACGCTCGACCTATACAACAATGTCGATTTCATTTAATGTGAAGTAATAAATAATATCTTGAAAAGCAACGCCATTTTAATCAGATCACACACGGCAGAATGAAGAATGAGTTTGAGGAAAACACTGAGCTTCCGGACGAGTCACTATCATCAAAATAAACTTTCACAAAAAAGAAAAAACATTTTCGTGCTATATAATTATACAAAAAAGATTAATCACGTTAAGGAAACAATTTCTGAGGAAGAATCTTGATGTTACAGTAGGCTACACACACACACACACACACACACACACTGAATACCAGTGTGTTCACTGGGTGGTATGGAAGTGCTTCGTTTTAATTGTAATTCTTGAAAGCTTATTGGTATATTATTTTGTGTCCCTCTTTCATGCAAATATTTGAGGAATTAAAATGCAGTAAAGAAATATATTGATTTTTGCAGCCAAAATACTATTGTATAGAATAACCACAGGAGGAGTTGTATATAAGGTTTACATGACACAGTGAGTCAGACCCCTTTTCAATTTTTCGAAGCATTTTTGTTGGTGCGGGTCTGACCTTGTGATAGTTTAAGTGGGCTGTCGTCCAGAAAGGATCTGAGCCATATCGCCGCCCCAAACTCGGGTGGGCTAGAGATTGTGGTGCGCGAGTGTACGTAAAAATATTGATTGTTGTATAGCGCTTAGCACGATTACAGAAAAAAAAATCTAAAGGCGATTATAACCAAATATATTCACTTATAATAATGAATCTATTCCCATGTAATTTGATAACACGGGTTAAAAAAATATATTTTTTAATGGCAGTGAAGTTCTGCCAGGTTCCCCTAGCATGAAAGAGTTAATGCTATTATCTAGGCTTCTATGTACAGTCTCCTCCACTGCCACGTTCAACACTCCAGCGTTGTCACAATGTGTGAACCTCCAGTGTCGTCGACTCTAGTATTCGAAACCCGTACCAGTATGAGTCAGTGGGAGGTTGATTGATGGGTGGTGGTGGCTTGGGTGTGGTGCTCTATGGAGGCAGGGTAGGGCGGGGACTGTAAGCAGTAAGGCCGTTGTCACACTATGTGGCTTCGCCGTAGCGACGGAGCCGCAAATCCTGTATCGTGTCACACTGGTATTGAGCACAATTTTGAGTATTCTTTTGTACTTTTTGACCACGTACAATCACGAGCTGGTGGAACGGACACACTTGAAACGGGCTCCGCACAGAGCATAAGGTAAGATGTGTTGTGGTGTGAGCTGCCTAATGCTTAATGTGGGGCTCGTTTCAAGTGTCCCTTCCATCAGCTCGCGACTGTACATGTAACAGCGTGATTTTTGTCCCCTTACTTTCTTCTGGGAGGAACACAAAAACCCACTGCCTTCAACAAAACAAAAAGCCACCAGTGTATGCTAATACTCTATCCTATATCTGGATCAACCCGGTCTGGAAAAAAAAAAGAACAAGAGACTGATGAGGAACCGGACAAGTCCAGTCCCTTCTCAGTACGAGGTATACGCTGCCACCACCAGACCAAAGTTGATCAGAGGAACCAAGTGAGCACACACTGGAAGGGTAGCGTAGCGTTAGCTTATTTAGGCGCGTGAGTAAGCAACCCAGACTATAATTTTAACGGGGGTACGATCAGTTATATGAATTAGGAATCTATTATTTTCTATAAAGGAACACAGTCTATTTGTTAATTCGGTGACGAAAATACTCAGACAATGTAAAAACTCGTTTATTTTATCAACCTATTTGGTACGAGTACTACATAATCACAATAATAATAATTTCTGTTCCCCCCCCCCTCCCTTGCTAATATTACCTACTCCCCGTTCTGTCACCTAGGACAGGAATAATTCCGTGTCTCGCCAGTTGACAGAGCTAAGTACATATAAACAAAATATTACAACAAGGCCTAAACATAGTTAATACAATAAAAAAAAAAACACATCCTAATCTCAACACTATAATAATGAAATAATATAATTGCCAGCAAATGTTCTTAATTTTCTTTGGTACCACGTGGTTCACTAAACACCAAGGGAGAATGCTATTATAATGGCTGTCACCCAGCAGAGACGAGACCAGAATGAGTAGGTGGAGGCATGATCTCACTATATTGTGGTTGGGAAGTAACGATATTAAGGAAGAAACACAACCGCGGGTATTGGTTAATGAAATATTAGAAATAGCAAAATTTATTGAAAAGGATTGTGGCTCAAAAGTTATAATTGTAGAAATAGAAAATAGAATTTATCCAGGAGGTAGGCCAATTCCAAGTGAGAGACATAGAAAAATACAAAAGTCGGTGAATAAGATAGTGGGCAATAGTAGAACATTCAATAATATAAATTTTAACTAAAGAAATAGGACAACATTTAGCACAGGACGGGGTACATTTTGATAGAGGGACAAATGAAAATACACTGGTTTTTTTTTTTTCTTTTTTTTTTTTTTTTGTTAAAGGCAGTGGGTTTTTGTTTCCCTCCAAAAGTAGAGTAAAAATAGTAATATCTAAGAGTAAAGTAAGGGGACAAAAAAACAACTTTTACATACATAATGCTGTGCGTGTTTTGCCCTGATATGTGGTGGTGCGGCGACGCCTCTCATTTGTTTGTATGTCATCGCCTTTCTACAACGGCGCCGCATAGTGTTTCAATGGCCTAATGCAGTCGTCTCGGCCAGATGTAATTTTTATGAATGTTCAATACAGGTCAAGAAAATTTATATTAATACATCGTGGTTATTTCATGTTCGTCATAACGTTAATGATAGTAGCTGCACGTAAGAATAATATCTCGAGTGGAATTTGAGCACGTCATTGTTGCTATAACATTTCCAAACCATGGTTTAACCTCCATTAGGCCTCACAAATATAGGCTCGTCCCTCTAAGTTAGTCATTGCAATATGGTAATTATTTTGTGACTGACACAGATGGCATAGTAACAACTGACAACAATGTCCAATATTTGATGGTCATTATGAACAGTGGTAATGGCGTACTGAGTTAATTGTCATAAGTTATTTCTTGTCGATTCCGACCAAAGATAATTAACTACTATATTTTCATTACACGTAGGCTACAGTGAACCTTTATTATTCACATTACACTGTGATCATAGAGGGATTGCCCGGATTGGTTGAGGATGGAAACATCAACCATATTGGGATGTTGGATGCTTCATATGTTTTGGAGTTGATGAATACAATTGAGCTTCAAGGTATACATAAGTTAATATTCTAATATTTCACGTTGATACAGATTACCTTGCACCTTGTGATTTACAATACCTCATTAACACAAGAGGACTGAATTTAATTAAATAAATCGAGTTTTGGCCATGATGATGCTAGTAAAAAAACAAAATCGTAAGTGAACCTGTCTTAGCGAGTGCCACAACTGTGCAGGTCAGTTAATGTGTGTGTGGAGAGAGAGAGAGAGAGAGAGAGAGAGAGAGAGAGAGAGAGAGAGAGAGAGAGAGAGATGACCTCAGTCCAAGCCATTTGCAATTTTAAATTTTGTGTTAATTTTGTTGGTATTCTCGCTCAATCCGTCTATAACCGCTCAGTAATGTCAAAACTGGAAGTTCAATATGTAATTATCAAATTTTACCAAGGTCTAAGCTGTCAAATTTCGTCTTATAATAAAAAGTCATGACACTACTACCGATGTTCACAATGCTCGTAAAATGATGAAATTTGTTATAATTGACAGAAAATACAGCAACCGTATGGAGGGAACAACCTATGGAAATTTATGAGGCCTGATATTGATGAGTCATGTTCTAGGAACATGATGACGTTCTCAAAACTCCATATTCAATATAATTTACATTTATGCAGTAACTATCAATAACGTTATGATGCAGCACATGAAATATTTATTAGAGCCACGATCCGCTGCTGATCGCTGGTGTATAATAAACATTCATATAGACATCGGGCTGAGACTAGCTACTCCCTCACCAGCGTAGCATTTCTTTAATGTTTGAGTGCATAGTATACTGATAATAAACTATAACAAAGGACTTTCCTAACCACCACAATGTTGTGGTCTACCAACGTCGTCAAAATACGTTCTGAGGAAGATTCAGTTATATTATTCGCGCGATTGAGAATTAAGTACTTCATTAATTCTATTTTTGTTTGATTCTGGCAAGTAAATGGCAGTAATACGGTATGCCCTCCCGTAACCATACCTAGCCTATTATGATACCTGCTCAAGTGTTTGGCTCTAGCTAAGAGGAATGAAACTCCTATATTTTTGTACTGTGATCCTTTGAAGTCTACGTATAGGGGGCTTCATATAAGATTCCAAGTGCTTTGGCATTGGTTCTCCAGTAGTATTTGTGGCACTTTGTGAATTAATTAGTACCATTGATTCACAATTTAAATTTTAATGTAAGTAAGAATAATCAAACTGTTTGTATTGTTAAGCTTCATTTAACTTGGTTTCAATGCACATATTTTTTTTCAGAGCAATATGGTTTTTGATACAAGTTGCGCTTGCATTAAAATTAAGCTGTACATGCAAGTTTGGTAAATATTCTAATGTAAATTAATTGCAGGGATTGCCTTAACCTTGATGAAAAACAAAGAATTTGAATGAACCGGCACGTTCTCGTTGGGTAAAAAGAAATGTATCATAGTTTTGGTATTAAAACTAAACTTTCTACCTTTTTTATTAATTTATTTATGTGGTTACAGGTGTCGGGGTCGGGGTTTGCAAGCGGATGCTTAGTTCAGGCATGCAGTTATAAAGATGGTGTATTGAAAAGGATTTAGAGGATGCTACCAAGCATATGGAGTCGGATTAGTGGTGTCGGGAAAGTTATCAAGAATGTATGGGAGCTCCAGTGATTGAGACTCTTATGGGTCTTCAGATTAAAACCAAACACAACTCTTCTCATCATTAAGGTGAGGATTACAGGCTGTTGTACCATTGTTAGTAACAGTGGTTGTCTATACGTTAATGTTAAACTCGATCAAAGTATGTCCATATGTACATTAAGGATTGTATAGGGCTGAAGCCAAAAATGGTACTGGTTTAAGATTTTAAAGTGTAACCTTGACCTTTTTAGAATGTACACCAGTGTAATGCCATATTTTGTTGAAATATATGGTAAAAAATAACTGTCCTTTTTGAAATGTATTCCAGGTATACACTGTAACGAGCTTATTGGAATTTTCAGGTCGGTTAACAGGTTCTTCATGCATCGCTGGAGCATCACTTCGAGGGACCCCTGAGTGAGTGTTAATACACATTTAATTCCGGTTTAATCCCTTGTCTTTGGCAGAGGATTTACTAGAGTTCGACCCCTTTTTTTTCACTTTTTTTGTAGTGCCCTCGTGCTCGGAGCAATTTTTGTTAGGGCTTCTGATAGGGATGCATTAGGCAGGAACTCTTGCGATGCGGCTCTGAGTATGGGGGCTGTTGGTCTGATAATGTCAGGCACGTGGGCTCCGTACTTTGGTAAACCCTGGGAACACTCGCCAAACTTGTGGATTAAACCTGTGTGCACTAATGTTCTAGATACTTTCAGGTGTGGATAGTGATGGGGATTAGTGTTTTGGTGGTGAATGGCAGGTGGAGACGACTGTATTGCAAGATGTTGTATGGAAATATCCAGGTTCGAGTTGCAGTAGAGGACTAGTAATAAGGTGAGGATTAAAAGGTGCTGTTAACTAGTTCTCTGAAAGGTCTTATGTGTAGCATTAAAATTGGTCAGTTACTCCCTAAACTACTAGTAAATTTCTGAACCTAAGGTTAACTGGAGAATTATTATCCATGATGCTATGTGAATAATGAAATTTATTTCCACATGTGTATCTCATTCCACTTGATTACCAGAGTAATGGGCCATTCCTTTTTCAGATTGGGGACTGCCTTCATGCTGGTTGGATAACTTTTTATTCAAGCAATGCTAGATCACCACCTCAAAAATCAGAGTGAGTATCCCTCAAATATATTGTTAACTGATGTTTGTTGTGTGGAGAGTTTACTAGAGTTCACCCTGCATTGTTTACATTTCTTGGTACCTTTTTACTGAGCATTTAGTTAGGGCTTCTGATAGGTACACGTTAGGCAGGGACCAATGCAATGGCACGGGCTCAGTGGCCATGATCTGCTGGTCTAAGAAATGTCAAACATGCAGTTGTCTACTAGTAAACCTCTGGATCAGTTGGTGAAATGTGAGAGCACTGAGCTCATGTTGCAGGTGTGGATGGTGATGGGGCCCAGTGGTGTGGCGGAGCATTAGTGTGAATGTTGGTTCCAATAGTGGTGTGGATGGTGATAAAATGTGTGATGGCCCAGTGAAGTGGCTATGGGCATTGGCGTGGCTGTTGGTTCCAGTACAGTAGTGGTGTCAACTGTGGATGGCGGGGATGAAACACTGCAGTCTGGTGGTTGTTGTAGTTCCCCAGACTGTCTGGCTGAGCAGTCCCGAGTCTGGTTGACCGAAGCCGTGCAGATGCTCGGACCCCCAAATGGGAGTCAGGGAGATCGGTTTCTTCGAAGGCAGCAGACGAGGGGACTGCTGGTTCACGGGTATGTACCCCCGGGCCAACAAGCCCACCGTCTGTAGTCTTCCTTGTTGTGCCACCCAATCGGGCGATCTCGTCAGCTACCCAGAAAGAATGAGAAATAGTAAGAGACAGACAGAACAGGCCAGGGTGTGAGCCTGTGAGCTTAGTACCTATAGCCACATCACTGATGGATGTGATGCCTTTACGGAAGAGTGGCTTTTCAAGTTGTGCAAGAATGTCGAAGTTCAATGGTTGTACCAAACCCTGCACAATGAGTTGTAATGTGGCCAATGTTGCAGTGCTGCTCAGATATTGCTTGTAGTCCATTTGCCTGCATGAACTGTCTGACGGCACGGATAAAGTGGTCGGTGCAGAGGTCTTGGGGCCTCACTCCAACCAGGGACATGAATTTGATTGCCGGTGTGAATCATTGTGAGGTCCAAGTATTTGATCGATTCCTTCTCTGCTCGCTTCTTGCCCTGTGGAGTCCTCTTGATTTCTACATTTAGGGTCTCTGGTATAATCTTGACAAACCCAGCACACTGTTCAAATGTTTTTGGTCCAATGCCTTTCACTGACTTGAGTTGTTCCCTGGTCATGAATGGTCCTTTTGTTCGCCGGTACTCAACTATGTTTGCTGCACGGGTCTTATTCAGTCCAGACAACTTTCTGAGTACAAACTCTGAAGTAGAATTGATGTCGACACCAACGAAGGAGATTGTCTTGTTGTCCCTGAGTATTTCCGGGGATATATAGTCTGGTGTTACAACGGCCACATTACTCTGTACGGTACCACCTTCCTGTCGCCTCAAACACGACCCAAAGTCTGCCAGACCGATGTGTTCGTTGGCATCCAGTAGTACGTTGTCTGGTTTGATGTCCCGGTGTACGTACCTCAACAGATGTATTGAATCTATAGCAAGGATCATCTCGGCAATGTAGAATTGTGCCATGTCCTCAGGTAACCGATCCTCAAACTTACTGAGGAGGGTGAGTAGGTCCCCACCACAGTAGTAGTCCATTACCAAGTACAAGTTATTGTCATCTTGAAAGGCGTAATGTAGGTTGGTGATCCATCGGCGGTCTCCGTAAACCAGTACATCCCTCTCCTCATGGAAGCACGCCGTCTCCGCTCTTTTGAGCATTTCCCACTTAAGTATCTTCATGGCGTACACATGGTCTGTTCCTTTGAGTTTGACAACACACACTTCACCAAAGGCACCTCTCCCTATTACCTTGATCACCTCAAAGTCGTCACGGGAGAGTCTCGAAGCCTTTACTCGCTGTACCACTGGCTTTACTTTCATAATACCGGAACCAGAGTGAGCGGTGGTGTGGTGATGGGGCTCAGCTGTGTTGATGATTTGCATTCAGTATGGTGCTGGGTCCCAATGGGTAGTGATGGGTATTGGCTTTGTGGTGAAGGTGATTAACATTGATGTCCATCAATGGGGGCAATGAGTATCAATGGTGGTGTGGCAGTATGGGATGGGGCCCTGTGGTGGTGTGGCAATATGGGATGGTGTTCTTTAGTAGTGTGGCATGGTGATATGAGTTGGGGCCCCCTGTGGTGGTGTTGTGGCAAAGAGATGGGGCCCTGTGATGTGGCAATGAGATGGGGCCCTTGTGGGAAAGGTCCTGGCCAAGATGAGAATTGGTCTGTGATTGGGAACAGCATGAATTCGGAAATGGAAACCAAAGAATATATTTGAGGAATGGGAACTAATAGTATGGGGATACCAAAAGCGTTTATTGGAGCATGGAGGGGGATTAGTAAATGGAAATGAGTAAAAAGGTAAAGCTAGTTGCTTGTCTGGATGACAAGTGATTGAAGAATGGGGATGAACTGAGCAGAAATAGGAAGGCGAATGGAATTGGGAATGATGTCCTATAGGACTAGGAATTGACCAGTGGTGCATGGGATTGGAGATTGAAGGCTAATAGTAATTGGGATCGGGTAATTAAGGCCTGTGGTAAATGGGACTGGGGATTGGAGAGATGGCCAGTGATGGATGTTAGATTAGGGATTTAAGATTGCCAGTGGCAAATGGAAGATTGCCAATGGTAAATGGGAATGGAGGTGAACTGTGCTAAGAATAGGGAAAGGTGGCAAACCGGATATGGGAATGGAGGTGAACTGTGCTAATAGGGAAAGGTGGCAAACCGGATTAGGGAATGGAGGTTGCGTATGCAAAAATTGGCGAATGAGAAGTCAAAGCTGGATGGGATTGGGGAATGGAGGTGACCAGTGGTGAATGGGATTGAAGGCCATTGGCGAATGGGACTGAGGAATGGACGTGGCTTGTGCGAATATTGGGGAAAATTAAAATGGCTTATCACGAAATATGGGGAATGGAGATGGCAAACGGCATTGGGGAATGGAGGTGGCCTGTGCTGAGTTTGGGGAATGGAAAAATGACCAGTGCGAAATGGGATTGAGGAATGGAAAGATGGCCAATGTGAGGATTGTGAAAAACGAGAAACTATACCGCAGTGGAGATTGAAGATAATTGGGGAAGGAGATATAAGCTCAGTTATTATGATTGGCTTGAGGATGGAGGGGACAAAGTTTTGAGATAAATTCATTGCTTATGGATTGTATGAGTGGGAGGAGGGAACTAAATTGTTGAAATACAAGGACAATTAGGTTGGGGAATAGAAACAGGGTCAGTGAGGATTGTCCCAAAGGGGGATATTGCCTGTAGTGATGTGGGCAATACTATAAGGAGTTTGGCGCCCCTTTGGCCCCAGCCACTCCCTTTCAGTTCTTAAACTATCCCTCATTTTTTTCTATTTCCTTCCTGCTTTCTGTCCCACCTCTCTATCACCTTTTCCTGGCGCTATAAATTATGACGGCTGTTGCAGCGCCTAATATCAATCAGTGAGGATTGGGATTGATGGAGTGATATGGGCAGAAAGAGAATATGGTGGAGATTGGGAGGATGGTGGTGGAGAGAGAGGATGGAGGGAATGGTGGTGGTGGAACGTGGACAGAATTGCGGTGATTGAGAGAGAATGTGATTGATAGTGGTGAATAGAGAAGGGAGAGACAATGACGAAAGTGGAGATATTATGGGGTGGTATGGTGTTGGGAGAGAGATGGAGCAAGGAGGGGGAGAGGATGATAATGGGGCTAGATGGGGGAGAGAGGATGGAATTGGAGTGAGATGGGGGAGAGAGGATGGAATTGGAGTGAGATGGGGGAGAGAGGATGATACTGGAGCGAGAAGGGGGGGGGGAGAGGATGATAATGGAGAGAGATGGAGGGGAGAGGATGATAATGGAGAGAGATGGAGGGGAGAGGATGATGATGGAGAGAGATGGAGGGGAGAGGATGATGATGGAGAGAGATGGAGGGGAGAGGATGATGATGGAGAGAGATGGAGGGGAGAGGATGATGATGGAGAGAGATGGAGGGGAGAGGATGATAATGGAGAGAGATGGAGGGGAGAGGATGATAATGGAGAGAGATGGAGGGGAGAGGATGATAATGGAGAGAGATGGAGGGGAGAGGATGATAATGGAGAGATAGGGAAAAAGAATGGAGATGGGGAAGAGAAGAGGGAGTGAGAATGATTGGTGAACCGAAATGGGGAGAAGGGGTTTGACAAAGTGGAGTGAAGTGGGGAAATGGAGAGGCTGACAAAGGTGGAGCGAGATGGAACTTGTGGGTGAGGAGGATGGAACAAAATGGAGAGATGGGATTGATGGGGGCAAGAGGAGGTCTGAGTGAAATATAATGAAGAGAACAGTAGAATGGAGGGGAGTGAGTGGAGGATGAAGATGGGGCGAGGGGACGGTGGTGGAGTGAGATGGGGAGAAAGAATTATGTAATGAGATGCAGTGGGGGAGATTGATGATGGAGAGAAATGGGATGGGGATTGATGGAAGTGAGGAAGATAATGGTTGAGAGATGGGGGGAAGGGTTTGGAGATGGTAGCAAGGATTGAGAGATGGAGGTGGTGCGAAATGGAGAGCAGTAATGGTGGAGAGAGGAGGCTGGAAATGGAGAGATGAAAGAGGAGTGGTGGAGATTGGATGATTGGTGGCCAAGCTAGATTGGGAAGAAGTGTAGGCAGTGGTGGGTCGAGAGAAGGATAGTGGAATGGGATGGGGAAAAAGGATGATTGTGGATCAAGATGGTGATGGAGCGGGATGGGAACTCAGGTGGAGCAAGATGAGGAATGAGGATTTAGCTGAGGAAAGAGTGAAGGATGTTGGGATTCTGAGGCAACGAAATGGAGATAAATGGAAAGAGTGAAGGATGATGGTGGAGGCTTGAGGACAGAGATGGGGGGGAAGTGGATGGAGGTGGAGAGATGGGGGGGGGGAAGTGGATGGAGGTGGAGAGATGGGGGGGAGGAAGTGGATGGAGGTGGAGAGATGGGGGGGGAAAGTGGATGGATGGAGGTGGAGAGATGGGGGGGAAGTGGATGGATGGAGGTGGAGAGATGGGGGGGAAGTGGATGGATGGAGGTGGAGAGATGGGGGGGGGAAGTGGATGGATGGAGGTGGAGAGATGGGGGGGGAAGTGGATGGATGGAGGTGGAGAGATGGGGGGGAAGTGGATGGATGGAGGTGGAGAGATGGGGGGGGGAAGTGGATGGATGGAGGTGGAGAGATGGATGGAGGTGGAGAGATGGGGGGGGGAAGTGGATGGATGGAGGTGGAGAGATGGGGGGGGGGAAGTGGATGGATGGAGGTGGAGAGATGGGGGGGGGGAAGTGGATGGATGGAGGTGGAGAGATGGGGGGGGGGAAGTGGATGGATGGAGGTGGAGAGATGGGGGGGGGGGAAGTGGATGGATGGAGGTGGAGAGATGGGGGGGGAAGTGGATGGATGGAGGTGGAGAGATGGGGGGGGGAAGTGGATGGATGGAGGTGGAGAGATGGGGGGGGAAGTGGATGGATGGAGGTGGAGAGATGGGGGGGGGAAGTGGATGGATGGAGGTGGAGAGATGGGGGGGGGAAGTGGATGGATGGAGGTGGAGAGATGGGGGGGGGAAGTGGATGGATGGAGGTGGAGAGATGGGGGGGGGGGAAGTGGATGGATGGAGGTGGAGAGATGGGGGGGGGGAAGTGGATGGATGGAGGTGGAGAGATGGGGGGGGGGAAGTGGATGGATGGAGGTGGAGAGATGGGGGGGGGGAAGTGGATGGATGGAGGTGGAGAGATGGGGGGGGGGAAGTGGATGGATGGAGGTGGAGAGATGGGGGGGGGGAAGTGGATGGATGGAGGTGGAGAGATGGGGGGGGGAAGTGGATGGATGGAGGTGGAGAGATGGGGGGGGGGAAGTGGATGGATGGAGGTGGAGAGATGGGGGGGGAAGTGGATGGATGGAGGTGGAGAGATGGGGGGGGGAAGTGGATGGATGGAGGTGGAGAGATGGGGGGGGGAAGTGGATGGATGGAGGTGGAGAGATGGGGGGGGGAAGTGGATGGATGGAGGTGGAGAGATGGGGGGGGGAAAGTGGATGGATGGAGGTGGAGAGATGGGGGGGGGAAAGTGGATGGATGGAGGTGGAGAGATGGGGGGGGGGAAGTGGATGGATGGAGGTGGAGAGATGGGGGGGGGAAAGTGGATGGATGGAGGTGGAGAGATGGGGGGGGGAAAGTGGATGGATGGAGGTGGAGAGATGGGGGGGGGAAAGTGGATGGATGGAGGTGGAGAGATGGGGGGGGGAAAGTGGATGGATGGAGGTGGAGAGATGGGGGGGGGAAAGTGGATGGATGGAGGTGGAGAGATGGGGGGGGGAAGTGGATGGATGGAGGTGGAGAGATGGGGGGGGAAAGTGGATGGATGGAGGTGGAGAGATGGGGGGGGGAAAGTGGATGGATGGAGGTGGAGAGATGGGGGGGGGAAAGTGGATGGATGGAGGTGGAGAGATGGGGGGGGGAAAGTGGATGGATGGAGGTGGAGAGATGGGGGGGGAAAGTGGATGGATGGAGGTGGAGAGATGGGGGGGGAAAGTGGATGGATGGAGGTGGAGAGATGGGGGGGGAAAGTGGATGGATGGAGGTGGAGAGATGGGGGGGGAAAGTGGATGGATGGAGGTGGAGAGATGGGGGGGGAAAGTGGATGGATGGAGGTGGAGAGATGGGGGGGGAAAGTGGATGGATGGAGGTGGAGAGATGGGGGGGAAAAGTGGATGGATGGAGGTGGAGAGATGGGGGGGAAAGTGGATGGATGGAGGTGGAGAGATGGGGGGGAAAAGTGGATGGATGGAGGTGGAGAGATGGGGGGGAAAAGTGGATGGATGGAGGTGGAGAGATGGGGGGAAAAGTGGATGGATGGAGGTGGAGAGATGGGGGGGAAAAGTGGATGGATGGAGGTGGAGAGATGGGGGGGGGAGGTGGAGAGATGGAGGTGGAGAGATGGGGGGGGGAGGTGGAGAGATGGAGGTGGAGAGATGGGGGGGGGGAGGTGGAGAGATGGAGGTGGAGAGATGGGGGGGGGGAGGTGGAGAGATGGAGGTGGAGAGATGGGGGGGGGAGGTGGAGAGATGGGGGGGAGAGATGGGGGGGGGAGGTGGAGAGATGGGGGGGAGAGATGGGGGGGGGAGGTGGAGAGATGGGGGGGAGAGATGGGGGGGGGAGGTGGAGAGATGGGGGGGAGGTGGAGAGATGGGGGGGGGAGGTGGAGAGATGGGGGGGAGGTGGAGAGATGGGGGGGGGAGGTGGAGAGATGGGGGGGAGGTGGAGAGATGGGGGGGGGAGGTGGAGAGATGGGGGGGGGAGGTGGAGAGATGGGGGGGGAAGTGGATGGATGGAGGTGGAGAGATGGGGGGGGAAAGTGGATGGATGGAGGTGGAGAGATGGGGGGGGAAAGTGGATGGATGGAGGTGGAGAGATGGGGGGGGAAAGTGGATGGATGGAGGTGGAGAGATGGGGGGGGAAAGTGGATGGATGGAGGTGGAGAGATGGGGGGGGAAAGTGGATGGATGGAGGTGGAGAGATGGGGGGGGAAAGTGGATGGATGGAGGTGGAGAGATGGGGGGGGAAAGTGGATGGATGGAGGTGGAGAGATGGGGGGGGAAAGTGGATGGATGGAGGTGGAGAGATGGGGGGGGAAAGTGGATGGATGGAGGTGGAGAGATGGGGGGGAAAGTGGATGGATGGAGGTGGAGAGATGGGGGGGGAAAGTGGATGGATGGAGGTGGAGAGATGGGGGGGGAAAGTGGATGGATGGAGGTGGAGAGATGGGGGGGGAAAGTGGATGGATGGAGGTGGAGAGATGGGGGGGGGAAAGTGGATGGATGGAGGTGGAGAGATGGGGGGGGGAAAGTGGATGGATGGAGGTGGAGAGATGGGGGGGGAAAGTGGATGGATGGAGGTGGAGAGATGGGGGGGGAAAGTGGATGGATGGAGGTGGAGAGATGGGGGGGGAAAGTGGATGGATGGAGGTGGAGAGATGGGGGGGGAAAGTGGATGGATGGAGGTGGAGAGATGGGGGGGAAAGTGGATGGATGGAGGTGGAGAGATGGGGGGGAAAGTGGATGGATGGAGGTGGAGAGATGGGGGGGAAAGTGGATGGATGGAGGTGGAGAGATGGGGGGGGGAAAGTGGATGGATGGAGGTGGAGAGATGGGGGGGGGAAAGTGGATGGATGGAGGTGGAGAGATGGGGGGGGGAAAGTGGATGGATGGAGGTGGAGAGATGGGGGGGGAAAGTGGATGGATGGAGGTGGAGAGATGGGGGGGGAAAGTGGATGGATGGATGGAGGTGGAGAGATGGGGGGGGAAAGTGGATGGATGGATGGAGGTGGAGAGATGGGGGGGGAAAGTGGATGGATGGATGGAGGTGGAGAGATGGGGGGGGAAAGTGGATGGATGGATGGAGGTGGAGAGATGGGGGGGGAAAGTGGATGGATGGATGGAGGTGGAGAGATGGGGGGGGAAAGTGGATGGATGGATGGAGGTGGAGAGATGGGGGGGGAAAGTGGATGGATGGATGGAGGTGGAGAGATGGGGGGGGAAAGTGGATGGATGGATGGAGGTGGAGAGATGGGGGGGGAAAGTGGATGGATGGATGGAGGTGGAGAGATGGGGGGGGAAAGTGGATGGATGGATGGAGGTGGAGAGATGGGGGGGGAAAGTGGATGGATGGATGGAGGTGGAGAGATGGGGGGGGAAAGTGGATGGATGGATGGAGGTGGAGAGATGGGGGGGGAAAGTGGATGGATGGATGGAGGTGGAGAGATGGGGGGGAAAGTGGATGGATGGATGGAGGTGGAGAGATGGGGGGGAAAGTGGATGGATGGATGGAGGTGGAGAGATGGGGGGGAAAGTGGATGGATGGATGGAGGTGGAGAGATGGGGGGGAAAGTGGATGGATGGATGGAGGTGGAGAGATGGGGGGGAAAGTGGATGGATGGGGGGGAAAGTGGAGAGATGGGGGGGAAAGTGGATGGATGGGGGGGGAAAGTGGAGAGATGGGGGGGAAAGTGGATGGATGGGGGGGGAAAGTGGAGAGATGGGGGGGAAAGTGGATGGATGGGGGGGGAAAGTGGAGAGATGGGGGGGAAAGTGGATGGATGGGGGGGGAAAGTGGAGAGATGGGGGGGAAAGTGGATGGATGGGGGGGGAAAGTGGAGAGATGGGGGGGAAAGTGGATGGATGGGGGGGGAAAGTGGAGAGATGGGGGGGAAAGTGGATGGATGGGGGGGGAAAGTGGATGGATGGGGGGGAAAGTGGATGGATGGGGGGGGAAAGTGGATGGATGGAGGTGGAGAGATGGGGGGGGAAAGTGGATGGATGGAGGTGGAGAGATGGGGGGGGAAAGTGGATGGATGGAGGTGGAGAGATGGGGGGGGAAAGTGGATGGATGGAGGTGGAGAGATTGGGTGGGAAAGTGGATGGATGGAGGTGGAGAGATTGGGTGGGAAAGTGGATGGATGGAGGTGGAGAGATGGGTGGGAAGTGGATGGATGGAGGTGGAGAGATGGGGGGGAAGTGGATGGATGGAGGTGGAGAGATGGGGGGGAAGTGGATGGATGGAGGTGGAGAGATGGGGGGGAAGTGGATGGATGGAGGTGGAGAGATGGGGGGGAAGTGGATGGATGGAGGTGGAGAGATGGGGGGGAAGTGGATGGATGGAGGTGGAGAGATGGGGGGGGAAGTGGATGGATGGAGGTGGAGAGATGGGGGGGGAAGTGGATGGATGGAGGTGGAGAGATTGGGTGGGAAGTGGATGGATGGAGGTGGAGAGATTGGGTGGGAAGTGGATGGATGGAGGTGGAGAGATTGGGTGGGAAGTGGATGGATGGAGGTGGAGAGATTGGGTGGGAAGTGGATGGATGGAGGTGGAGAGATTGGGTGGGAAGTGGATGGAGGTGGAGAGATGGGGGGTGGGAAGTGGATGGAGGTGGAGAGATGGGGGGTGGGAAGTGGATGGAGGTGGAGAGATGGGGGGTGGGAAGTGGATGGAGGTGGAGAGATGGGGGGGGGGAAGTGGATGGAGGTGGAGAGATGGGGGGGGGGAAGTGGATGGAGGTGGAGAGATGGGGGGGAAGTGGATGGAGGGGGAAGTGGATGGAGGTGGAGAGATGAGGGGGGGAAGTGGATGGAGGTGGACAGATGGGGGGGGGAAGTGGATGGAGGTGGACAGATGGGGGGGGGAAGTGGATGGAGGTGGACAGATGGGGGGGGGAAGTGGATGGAGGTGGAGCGAAATGGGGGGGAGGGTAAGTGGAGGATGGTGGTGGAGCGAGATGAGGGGGGAGGGGGAGTGGAGAATGGTGAAGCAGAGATGAGACTAACAGACTGATGAACAGGAGGCACCTGAGCAGAGGAGATAGCTTGAACGACAGATGAGGAGCTTGGACCACTTGGCAGAATCCCACCAACCAGCAAACAAGGCCCAGACAGATGCCTATTGAATCTACGCACTTTTCAGTACTAGAGGTAATGTTTCCTCTACCAGGAGGTTAATGCTGTCAATATGTTGGCTGGATTACTCAGTTGTGTGGAGACTATTACCCGAGGTAGGCCTTGTGATGGCAAGAGATATTCCATTGGGGTCTGTGAATTGCCATACATTGGTGTCATGAAGGTACATTTGATATGTTTTCACATTGAATTTCCATTGGTGTATGGTGCTAATCCGTTTATGTTGTCAACAGGTGTGACATCAGGAGAGGAATACCAGCTAGGTTCCTGGACATCTTGTGCTATATGACCTCACTGTTGCGGCACCCAATATCAATCGATCCTGGATATCTTGTGCATGTCTTCTGGCCTGACTCCTTGCCTGGTGAGCTGTAATGAACATAGTCTGATCACAAGTTTTCTTGGACACACTCTGGCTGCCTGTGGAGGACCCCGGGGGCAACTCCCTCATCTAGCGCTCTCACTGTGGGGGACCCCGGGGGCAACTCCCTCATCTAGCGCTCTCACTGTGGGAAGGGAATGTGGATCATCAGATGATAGCTGGTAAGAGCTCTTTGTGTTGAACAAATTTATATTTATCATGGGAATTTTGGAGCACTTCCAGTTTGTGTTGCAAGAGATTGACTTTTCAATACGATATCAGCAGACTTTGTATAGTGCTTGTTGCAGGGGTTGAATTAACTGTTAGTTTCATTCTGTATAACTGATTAATCAATAAAGTAATGTAATAGTTTAATATTTTAGAAAGACTAGATGATGAACTTTCCGGTTAGTCAATATAAGAAAAGCAAGGATGGCTTTAATGTAATGGTAAATATAGTTTTGAGGACAATTATTCTAGAGTATGTAAACAAAACTGTTACATAGCGTATTCATTGGATTGTAAATTTCAGCTGTGACTGTTCATCACCAGTATCCCCAGCCTTCACTTGCCTGGTCTGGAGGTGGATGGACCTTCATAAATGCTGGATTCCTCCATGAATTATCCACACCAAGGAATATATTTACAATGCTACTCTGGCCTATTCAAGAAGAGGATGAGCCTGAAGACCTATGCTAGAAGAGCAAAGCTGTAGAATATCAAAGCAAAGATATTCTCTCACTTTTAGCATTAAGAAACATCTCTATACCAAGTGTTCATTTTGAAAATAAGTTTGAAGTTCGGTTATGTAAAGTATTGGTCATGCGTTTTGAAAATCATATCTACATAGATGCCGAAGCATTTCTGCATACATTTTAACTGATTACTCCTGTCAGCACAGTACTGCTAAATGAATGCATGACTCTCACACAGGTTCACAATGGTGCTTTCAAAGATGATCAGATACATGGCTCGGTGGACTATTGCTGAACCCATTCCCCCGCTGTTTAAGAAGCCTATAATGTTATGGGAACTGTATATGAACAGTGGGGGAATGAGTTTTGCTTGTCTGCAGTGACCTCTTATCAGGATCAAGATTTTCTGAACCCCATTGTACGAACTGAATTGCATGCGTACACACACACCACATTAGAAGTAGCAAAGTAGTACTAACCTGTTCTCTGCACCTAGGAGTAATCAGTTTTATCTTTATGCTGTGTTTTGGTAGTCAATGTAGTATGCTAAAATTTATTGGTTAGGTATATTTGTTATTAACAATTAAGGACTTGTTGAATCAAAACTTCACATTTGATTCAACAAGTGACAAATACCAAATTTATAAGGTGTTAAAGTTTTCAATGGATGGCCTGGGGCACGTTAAAGGAATTT
Organism: Petrolisthes cinctipes; assembly: GCA_033782935.1. NCBI lineage: Eukaryota > Metazoa > Arthropoda > Malacostraca > Decapoda > Porcellanidae > Petrolisthes > Petrolisthes cinctipes. The sequence continues at coordinate 67,493 of JAWQEG010002276.1, forward strand.
GTTGAATCATGTTTCTGGTAACTTTGGAGAGATGGGGATAAGGAATCATGCCATGATTAGAAGAAATAGTAGATCCAGACCAGCAGCAATTGTATAAGGCCAATGGAAATGCATGGTCTTAAAGGTCAATTTATTCTATTGGATGAATTTGCTGCTTTGAATGTAGTAATTATTTAGCCTGCACTAGTCAGTAAATTTATATTGGGCTATATTGTTTTGCTCCTGCTAGAGGGCCCAAGCAGAATCAAAACTTTGCTCATCATCAATATGCTAGGTGTTTGGTTTTCTTGCTGCCTTGTTCATTACATCATAACCAAAACCTATTTTATGTATATTGATTATTGTATATTGTTATAAGTTTTGAGAAGTATTTTTAAGCAATTTTCCTCTTTCAAGAATACATATCACTGCTGGTTTGTGGAAAAGGTTACTTTGCTTTAATATATTGGGAGTCTGTCACAACGGTAAAATAAATGTTTGCCCTACATTTGGACAAGTGCTCTTGTGTGGTGATAGGCTGCGTGTAGACTCTTTGCCAAGGAGTTTTTTCCCCTCTTGTACTTCAGTTAAATGAGGGTTTTTTAAGCTCGGTGGCAAAGATGTCTTGTATAATTAAACCTTTATGCTACAAGTTTTGTGCCCAATAATTAGAATTTTACCACTAAATGTTTGAAAAGTTATATTAAAATCAAAGACTAGTATTTAACTAATGATTTTTATTAATTAATTAAAATTCTTTGTGTAAAATGGAATATAGATAAAAACTAAACAGTTTTGATCAATTGCTTAATCTAAAACGGCTCTGGGAATCGCTTTAAAGGATCACATTTTGTAAAATGTCCAAAACTCCTAGACCATACCAGATATTAAACTAATCAATGTAGGAAAGAATAATACACTTTTAATTTCTTCCAATAAAGAAACATAACCTAATGATTAAAAGGAAAATATTCCCATAGCATCTGAATCATCAGCGACTACTTTCAACTCCTCTCGGCCTGCCAAAATCCGGTGTGTCTTCGGGAAATATTTGGAGTGCTACCAATTCCTCCAAACTATAATACCCAACAGATCCGCTACTCTCACACCGAAGGACTAGTTCGTTTCCGGACACAGTTTGGAGGAATCTGTAGCCTCTCCATTTCCCCCCCACTACATAATTTTGACCCACCACCCTTAATTAATCTATTAGGAATTCTTACCTATGGCACTATATGTCGCTCGAACAGGGGTATACCTCAGGGAATATACTTCAGGGACATACTCCAAGGCAGATATGCTCTTGAACAAAAGGTCAAGGTTCCTATAAGCAGTTTAGTCGACCTCTTCTGCCCCATGATGCCCCCAGATGTGCGTCTTCTGGGGCGGGGAGTTGTGGAAGGAGGGGTAGGCTGGGGGCTGTGGTTGGGTGGGGGGTATCTGCAATTTCACAGACACTCACGTCTGCAAAAAATTCACAATCTGGATTATATTGTTCCCTTAAATCTATAGTTAAATTTTACCCGCGTCTCTCGCCTCCTCCCATGTTATGTATTCTCTATTATCAAGGTTTGTACAGTTGGTCTGTGTTCCAACTTAAGAGATGTGGTTAATAAGATCCTGTTTGCTGGTATACATAAGAGAAATCAAGGTGCACTCCGTGTACCGAAAGTGTATTACCCCCTGAATAAACGAGGATGAAGGTGTGTGTGTTACTGCCTTGGGTAAGGAAGGACTTGCTAGGGTGTATATAAAGAACGAGATTGGCTGGACTTTGGTTGTACTCTCAATAGTACTGTACACACACCGGTAAATCGATGTTGAAAGCGAGACAACGTGGGTAAGTTCTCTTCTGTCATGCATGGGGTTGGAAACTGGTGTCGATGCATTCTGTCGAGTCTTCGTAATACTAATTATTTCAGTCTGGAGGGATCGGTATACATTCCATACAATTTTCACTTGGCTTGGGTGTATAATTATTATTGCAGGAGGAACTAGCACCAAACAAAGGGATTATTTAGTACGAATGCTTGAGGGTAGGGAGGAACACTTAAAACACTCGTTATACAGTAACTGAAGCAAGGTTTGGCGGGAAGTACGGTAAGTCGATAAGTTATGGAGTGAAAAGTGCATAACCAAACGCGTATTTTTTTCTTTGATTACGTACGGTACGTTATGAAATCTGATTAAGTTTTCCAGATGAGCAGGACTGGCAGAGAGAGAGAGGGGAGAAGTTGTTGCCTACGTTGGGGAGAAGTGTTATTTTCATTAACTTTTTTTTTTTTTTTTTGTAACTTATGAACAGAAATATATAAATATTTCACACATTTGCATTATAGTCCGGAAATTATTATAGGTAATCGTACAGTCCTCTGGGTCAATTTGAGTGCAATTGATTCCTCCAGACCATACCACGAAACAGACTATAACTGTCTCTCAATGTTTGTGTGTATAGTTTGGATGATTCAGTATAACCCTAAACTCAACAGAATATCCCTTTGAAAATCTTGTCTAATAACTAATGTATATTCACAAAATCAGATTAAAGGGGTCGTCGTTTGTCTTCGGGAAATATTTGGAGTGCTACCGATTCCTCCAAACTATAATACCCAACAGATCCGCTGCTCTCACACCGAAGGACTAGTTCGTTTCCGGACACAGTATGGAGGAATCTGTAGCCCCTCCATTTCCCCCCCACTACATAATTTTGACTCCCCCACCCTTTAATTAATCTATTAGGAATTCTTACCTATGGCACTATATGTCACTCGAACGGGTATACCTCAGGGAATATACTTAAGGGACATACTCCAAGGTCAAGCAGTTTAGTCGACCTCTTCTGGGGCGGGGAGTTGTGGAAGGAGGGGTAGGCTGGGGGCTGTGGTTGGGTGGGGGGTATCTTCTCCAATTTCACAGACACTCACGTCTGCAAAAAATTCACAATCTGGATTATATTGTTCCCTTAAAACTATAGTTATATTTTACCCGTTTCTTTCGCCTCCTCCCATGTTATGTATTCTCTATTATCATGTTTTCTTTATCACAGAAAGATTCAAGGTTTGTACAGTTGGTCGGTGTTCCAACTTAGAGCAGCGAGAAAAAAGTTCAGAGATGAGGTTAAAACTAGTATGCCGCCAAATAAAACTGCACTAAAAAAATCCCCCCACACACATTATTATACCCTAGTTTTGTTCCCCTACATAGACCAATAAGACGCCTGACTGATGGGTACTGAGCGAACAATAGTCGCATATGCGTTTTTTTTTTTTTATTGTTATTTTTGCATCACTGACCTCACTGAAATGTTTCAGGGGTATATATATTTCGAAGCAGTGGACCATTTACTTTTCTCCCCTTGAAGTACAGCTGGCTACCCAGCGTTGTCAACGTTGGCCGAGATATTAACCCCTACACACTATTATAGTCGTGAGCTCCGCTTGCTCGAACCATTCCTGGTGGGAGGGAGAAGTAAGGAGGTATTTGAGGAGGGTAGGGGGGTTACCTATACAAGAGAGGTGAGAAATTATTCTTAGGGAGGTGAAAGATGAGTGCATGGACGCTTTAATAAAAGTACGAAAAATCAATTATTTATATACTGACATTCGTGTCAATCATTAGCATCATTAAAGATTAGATAAACTTTTTAATATGATGTAACCCAAAAACAACCGTGGTAACATTATTGTACACTTTATTCGTATTGTATTCAATGGTTATTATCAAGCACTAAACGCTGAAAGATACTTAAACAATAACTGCATAAGAATCATGAACCAGAAAGCTCTATTAAATGAAGCAAATGTGAATACCTTCATATTACATGTGGCAAGTGTTGATACCACTAACACACTTAAATTTCCCCCGTACCTACCTATTATAACAATTTATAATCATTGGGTCAAATATCAAGGCTCTCATTATCCCTCATAATTATGATAGCTTTGTAATATTCTGAATAGTTTTATTGGAATTTGACTGAATCCCTTGGTATGTCATTTGTCTCTTGGTAGCAAAAATTATTATTTGCTCTGTATATCTCTTCTCTGAGTGCATATATATATATATATATATATATATATATATATATATATATATATATATAAAAGTCAGTACACACACACACAATATAATATTGTTGGCGAGTAGTGACAGAGGTTCTATTGGTCATGAGTTGCGAGAAGCATGTTCATAATTATTTAAACATTGTAATAGTTCCATCAAGTAATGCATGGAATGCACAGTTGAAGTTTCATCGGACATGTTAATAAAGAAGCTGGCAACCATTTTCAGCATTTCTTAAAAATAAACTTTAAGTTAAGGTCTGAAATTCTGTGTCTCCCATCATACAAGACCTTCCCACTACTCATACCGTTGAATTTTATGCCGTATTGGCCTTTACTGACTTCTGCTACAAGGTTGAAATTAGTGTGAATCTCCATATACAATATTTCCACACTCGGGCTTCAATAGCCTTACCAGTTTAGTGGTTTTCTACCAACTCATAATCCTCTTCGAGTATCAAAACTAATGTGGGATAACGAGACTAGTCAACGTCAAAAAAATAATTACTCCTGACAAGCCTGTGGGTGCCAGACGCAATCACCCTGGCCTCTGCTCACAAGTAATATTATCTGCCAAAATATACATTATTGCTACCTTGAAACAGATGAAATACCGAGGGATTCATAGTAAATTACCAAATAGTACGTGTTCACTATATTCAATACTACAGGCTATTATTAAGAGCAATCAGAATATTACAAAGCTGCTTAGGGATAATGAGAGCCTTAATATTTAATTAACACAACGATTATAAACTGTTAGGTAGATAGCCTACGGGGGAAATGAAAGTGTGTGTTAGTGGTATCAACACTTGCCACATGTAATATGAAGGTATTCACATTTGCTTCATTTAATAGAGCATTCTGGTTCTTGATTCTTATGCAGTTATTGTTTAAGTATCTTTCAGCGTTAATGCTTGATAATAACCATTGAATACAATACGAATAAAGTGTACAATAATGTTACCTGATCGGTTGTTTTTGTGTTACATCATAATATTAAAAAATTAATATCTCGGCCAACGTTGACAACGCTGGGAGCGGGAGTGTGGCCATGCATGCTGTACGAATGAGTCTACTGTCTAGTACAGTGGTTCTCAACCTTTTTCAGTCCATTCCCCCCTTCATGAATTCTCAACATTCATGTGGCTCCCCTGCATATTTTCCCAAATCCCACCCCGCCAATAAAAAAAGGTTTAAATAAAATAAAAACAAAATGTTGATGAAGAGAACACTTGCTTTATTTAAGTCTTCTGCCAGGACAGAGTGATGCAAGTTTTTTTTTTTTTGTCCATGGCAAGAATTGTATAATTTATGACAGCCCACCATTCCCCCCCTAAATTCTTGCCATGGACCCCTTGGGGTCCATGGCACCCAGGTTGAGAACCACTGGTCTAGTAGGACTCTAGGTTATGGTTTCAAAGCAACATGCAGTGCTAGGTTCCAGTCCTTGCCATGAAGAAACGCCTACTAACAAACTTTTAGCTTAGGAGTGAACTTTATAATAAATAGGCCTACTGACCCTGCCTTATTAAATTCCTAACATAGACAAGAAGTCTTATTGCCAATTCAGTAATTCACCACTTCCTCTACAACCATGAACAGATTGAACACTAACCAACTGTAGCCTACAGCACAACACAATTTCCTGATGAGTCAAAACTGCTGAAGACTAGGCTAATACTTCCTGTAACTCATATTTCGAAAGTGTCGACTCCTAAGTTTATATTAATAATATGCGCAAACGGCAAATGCAGTTTACATTTTTCGTGAATCTCGAATTACCTCATTCAGGAGTTAACTGTTTACTTGCTTGGTAACTCGAACGTATGAATGTTTACATGGCCATCTTGGTGATTAGTCTTTATATAGTTTGTTTTCCTTAAGTATTACAAATTGCTCATAAACTAATGATCCTGAAATATGTAGTGCCGTTATATCACGCTACACAAGTAAGTTGTAACATTTCACTACATTACAATATGTATCGTAAGATTATCACGTATCAGAAACATACAAAACAAATTACTTCTATTACTTTAACGTTACAGTGTACTTACATCTATGATATAAATAACAAAGAATGGTAAAACAAAAAAATAGTACATCGAAGACATTGAGCACTAACCAAGGAGGAGAGAGGCGGAGGTATGTTGTTGTGTTCTGTGCGTGGCATGAGAGGCAAATAGATACTACCATTGAATTCCTTGATTTCCCTCTCTCTTCACCTCGGCCACGTCCCAGTCCTCACCTCGTCTTCGACTTCAACACAATGGAACTTATGGAAGGTTGACAGTCAACTTAGTCAAGCATATTCATTTCTATTCAATAAAGACAGATTCGTTGGTGGGCGGGTAAAGAAAAGTATTTGTAAGAACTACGCAGTGGAAGATTTAATAAGTAAACAACACTGAAATAAGGAACACAAACATATAATTAAAAAAAGGGAACGTCATAGTGGCTGCAATAATATTCGTAAAAATAAACTATTCGGTTACAGTCTACCCTAAGGAAACTTTGGATAAAGTGTAGTAAGTTATTTGACACAGATTAATGGAGAAATATTGCAACCACATTCAATCAAATCATTCGACTTTTACAGGAATCAGTGTGAGTTTTGGCAAAGAGTGCTGCGGCACTGCTGACATCTGTGATCTATCAAGTGTCATAAAACTTGGTAGTAGTTAGTACTTACCGTGTTAACAAATGACGTCGACGATAATTCTTGAGAGGATAAAAGTAAAAAAAAGTAGTATAAACAACAATAATAGTAATGCAAACACTTTATTGTCATGCATAACAACACTTGTGATGTTCATAAAGAACAGCATATAATAAAATAGATGAAGAATTGCCAGTCTGACCCAATTATCTGAAAAAACTCTATAGGTTATTATGCAGATCCAGATCTACAATACACTAAACAGAGCAGAAGTATGCCTGTCATAGCTAGAATTAATGTTCAAATATATGATAAAATATAACATCTCGATAAACTTTCTTTCATCTCAATAACAGCTGATTCTAGTAACAATATTCTGTACGATACACTTTAATATTAAGGGCTGTATGCAAGAACATCAGCGGTGGTTGTACCGGCTACGATGGCCGTGTTGTTTAACAGTCTATGGAGTCGTCGTGCCGGTACCACACCATGAATGTTCTTGAATATGGCACTAAGTACTGTACAGGTAACTTTACCCTGAACACACTGCACCTGACTACAGCCATACCCTGGCCTGATGGCTTCCCTTTCTTAAATTATGGTTAATCAGTCCTTACCTCCTAAATGAATCCAGCTGGCTTCATACCGCATTACTTGGGTCAAAACTGGGTACCCGTATTGAGCTTTACTATACTGTATACGGATCAAATATTTTTGTAATTTACTGGTATTATTTGCAATTTGGATAGCTTAATGTTGTTTGATTGTAAGTTTTGACCCTGAACACAATAGTACATATTATAATTCTTGGTTATCCTATTAAACAAATACATTGACACATCATGCTCCTTTGTATTTTTCCTCTTCTGTGATGCAAGGGATTTATTTCTACAGTTAAAGTAGAAATGTGGATAGTTACTATCAAATAATATTATTTTCTCTATTAGCATTCTCTTCTCGTCCTTTCAACTTCACTAAATATAGGCCTTGGATGGGCTTCATAATAAGACTAAAATAAATATATAATAATGTTACAATTTTTTACTTAAATGCTATAATTATCAATCCTATCATGGCCTATTGATGCATCATAATTTTATTGCTGAAATTCTAAACTTAGGTGTTGTAGGCTACTCTTGTACCAATACAAGGCACTTAAACAAATGGAATGCATTATTAGTGGAAAATGCAACACAAGATAATTAAACTTCATGGAGACAGCACATCATAAATATTCCGTTTCATGCAACAATCTCTCAGCGGATGTTCACCAAACTTCCTTGTGGTTATCGTAATTTCTAAAAGGTTTCTATGATTTAATATTCCTTTTTTAATCATACAATTTGAAATATGAATTACTGCTGGACTTTTTTTTAAGAGATTTTCAGCAAATAAAATACTTGGTGCTCAAAACATTTACATCTTCATATTCAAACCAACATTTTTCAATGTACAGACGTGCCTGATGTTTTCAGTTTGTCTTGGCTAACTTCAGGCAATTCAAGTCACCTTAACCCTCTCATACACAATGATGTACATTTGAATAGTATCACAGGCTGTGTATTGGTGCTTTATTGGACGACTCAATAAGTGCATCAAATAGTGTGGCACACAGTACACAAGAAACCTACAGTATGTGTAATAGAGCTGGAAAGTGAAACGGTTGACTTTTCACGACTAAGTACAGTACTATACTGTGCTTTTAGCAGATTTTTATTTTCCTAACAATATATATATATATAAGTACAGTATAAGTAATGTAAGAAGGCGGTAGGCAAAGTATCAACAATCCTCTGGTCAAGTACAGTGCTGTACTGACCTTTCTGAAAAAATATACTATTGTATATATTGCTGCTGGTGGCATGCAAAGTTATCCAATGGTGTTCTTTAGCTTCCACTGACAAATGATAAAGTTATGAAAGTTAGTCAGGTACATATATACAGTAGTTTATTCTAGAATGCATACTGTAATATCTAGGAGGCTTTTGATTATGTGCAGCTCTGTGCCACTTTTCTCATTTGTGACCAAGTGTTATAATTATAGAGTAAAGTACAGTACAGTATTCTGAAATTCCCTTAGTAATATTCTGTATAACCTTTATTTAAATGGAAAATTTCTCTTCATAAGTAGGTTTTTTCCTTTCTGTACCCAGACTGTTGTAATGATAATTAGTACATGTATAAATGAACAATTGGCATTACTATTTAACTTTATTATTTTATCAAGAAATTTACAACACAACTGATCAAAAGCAAAACATTTCAAGTATTCTAAAGGTATTTTGATTCCCACCCTTTTAAAAACTATAAAGGAGGGTACTGTTAAGGCCTCCATAGACTATCATTCATGCCTGTGCAAACTAGATGACTGTGCAATCATTTAAATTTGCCACACACTAGCAAGAATACTGAGCAGTCACTACACATTATCATGCATCACTGTACAAGCGTGTGATTGAAGAAAAGCTATTTGTGCAAACCATCTATCACACCCACACACCATGGTTATGCCTGCACAACCACTCAGTTTGCGCAGGCATGATTGATAGTCTATGGAGGCCTTTAGTCCTTGGTTGGTTGTGGTTTATAACTTTCTAGTTTCCTGGTAAAAATCCGTGGATGGTACACAGCTCAGTGCATTGTATCTGGAAGTCAGCTCAGTACAGTATATCCATTTTCCCACCAACACATGAGCAAAATTAGTAATGAAGTAGTGTATATTAATTAATACAAGTTTCATTATTTTTTGTCGAAGTAATCTTTTGTTTAAAAAAGAAGCATTGAACTCTCCATCCAAACTGTGAATGAACCTATACCATCATTCCTGTAATCTAGCTTCTGGGTTTGTAGTTTCATATATACATAGGATCCACGCATTATTTCATATACTACTCTGTTATTTTTAATGAACTGGTATTAAAAACATTCAAACTATAAGTTCAGTCACCATAAAATTGTTATTTATGCCTTTTAAGTGTGTGCGATATATTCAGTCCTCTGCTGGCATCCTACATTTACGTGTCTTAATCATTCGCTCGTTTTACATTCTCCAACAGATTTTTTTGGCGATAGTATTGCAAGAAAAATGCTCCTACTCTTTTCATCCATACTGGAAAAACATTAAAGATAATCTGCAAACCAGGGATCTTGACTTATAATCAGAGTTATCTACGAGTACAGTCCAGACTCATTACATGGGGGTTCTCAAAATATGAAATTACTACAATGCAAAGTTGCCTCCCAATTTATCGGTCCACTTACAAGGGAGAATTCAGAATACACAACGGCACTCCGATTCTTTTGCAAAAATGGTGTCCCCCGCCATATGAGGTGGTCTGCTCAGAATACTCGAGCCATAAATCACAAGTACCAAAGTTGCTAGGGTTGTGGTTTTTCACATAATTGGACTGGTTTTATTTTAAGGTTGTGGGGTATTTTTGAGGATTCACCATGTTACCTGTGTTGATATTTTCATAGTTACTCTGCTGTAACATTGACCATAATCACAGGAAAGGAAAATCACAGTTAGAATCACTGGGCTATTTGGGATTTTTTTCAGGTGTGATTGTGAATGAATTACCCATGATTTCCACCAGGCAACAGTTATATGATTTAAGATTCAGATCATGTATAATTTTTCGTATATGCTGTCTAGTTCACAAAATGCTATGCAAATTTACAATATGCAGGGCATTTGGCTGCCCATGAACTCAACATATTGCGGGTCTGAACTGTACTGTAGAACATGCTGTCATCCCACAAGTAATAAGGTTCGACCACGTTAAGAAATCTACTACTGTACTGTACCTACCTGTATTCTTATCGAGGACTTATTTTACCAAATGTTCTATCCTAACTGGTTATCACATGTATATGAGATCACATACAGTACTGTGCCATCAAGATGCATTTTTATTTTGTGCAGACAATCCAAACAATTACTGACATAATTATGCTACAATAGTTTCTCTCCTTTTACAAATACTACAGAAAATGCTACAAAATGCAAAATAGAGTATATTACATAAAAAATTAAAAAAAACCATACAGTATGTATATAAAAGCTGATCAAACCTGCAGACACCTTTTCTCTGTGTACTATCTTGATGCAAAGTAATTACATTATGAGTTTTTGTTATTAAAAAGTGATGGATCAACCCTGTACAGTATAGGTCCTAACAATGAAAGAATGAAAATAATAACATCACCTATTCATATAAATTAAGTCCAACCACTACTGACAAGTTTAAACTCTTAATCTCTGACCACTGATTAATCGCCTAATTTCAAATGAGTTTATTTGTAACAATACCCCTTCATAGTGTGCAATTATTTCACAAATATCTATTAATGCTCGTTACACATGACTCAATGCAGTTTGTGTTTGTGTCTGTTGCCACCAGAGGTCATTTTTCACCACCCATGACCTTGAGGAACACTAAAAGAGTTGGTGTTTTATAACCATGCTTGAACAATAACAAACAATTCAATACTCCACCACCAGCCAGGATATTGAATTGACATCTGATGGTATGGAACACAAGTTTTTCACTGTGACTGTATCCATTAGTTTGATTACCTCCAGATTATTGTATTTCCTGTGAAAAAAATGCTCCCCATTTACATGAGTAAAAGAGAAGCTTGGTCATATCATAACATATAATAATAATACAGAACTCCCTCGAAGCCACAATTTATGCCAATGCTAAAACTGAATAGAAACGTAAATAAAGATGAATAAACTCTTTAAGAAATGAAGCTTAAACTCCTTGCAATTATATGTAAAAATAGGCTAAACTCAAGCAATAAAAGTTTCCACTATAGTAAAAAATCCTATATAGTATTTACTGAACAACTTACAGTAGTAGTACACGTAGTAAGGTAATAACACAGGCCTAACAAACAGGAACAGTGCTATGTTTTGTCATTATTTTCCTCCTTTTCTATCTTATCTTAACCATTTCAGCCCCACCTACATTAATGGGGAAACAAGGTGGGTATTATTGCTAGCCAGTATATGAATAAATATTCTATATAATTATAAATCTTAAAAGCAGTGGTAAATTAAAAATTATATACTGATAACCCCACACCCATCTGTATCAAAGTTAATACAGTATTATATAGTACACAATTTACCTATAAAACTAATGCATAACTTTGTTTATCAGCGATTCTCTTTCAACACCAAATACAGCCAAACCTTCATTAATACACGTTTCATTTTCAGAATTTGTGTCCAACACATGATTTGGTGGAAAGAACGTCACTCTTACATGCAATAAAACCTTCTAGAGCAAAAAAAATTTTTTTTTTTTACTTAGGGAGAGCAAAATGATTCTTCCAGGTGATAACCATCTTCGGAAGTGTGATCTTTCTTAACAGGACAGGTCACAGGTATGGATACCTTACTACAGTACTTGAAATTGTCAAGTAGATAGGCCACAGATGCTTGACTGACAACACAGGGTTATCAGTCAATCATGCTTCACTAATCTTTTTTGTCCCAGCCTCCCAACCAATCAGAACCTCCTTTCTTTCCCTCTTGAATCTCCTTACTACAATACTCTCTTCCAGTGTCCCTCACTCCCATGCCACCCAGCTTTTCTCATGTTTTGCTATTCAGCGGATGTGTTGACCTAAATTGCCCTGCAAAATCTTTTTGTTGCTCATATATAAGCTATGTCAGACTTTACCCCAGGCAACACTGAGTGCTGCAGCCAAGGAAACTGTTGCATGCAGTAGAAGATGGAGGAAATAAGAATTATCTTCTCACTTTCTCAAAATGAGTCAATAATAAGCACCATCTGCAAGATTATTAACAAATTACAAAATACAAGAAAGTAAAAAAAAATTGGAAGGAACCAAAAATTTTGCACTACAAGGAAAAAAGTGGACTTTGGGCTGCAGTGTGGTACAAAATATGTATTTAGTGAGGTAGTGCTGGGGGAGGATATTCCATCATTAACGAAGGTTTGACTGTACAGTACAACATTATACTTATAATATTGTTCTATACTCAAGGAGTGAATGATCATATCCTAGAACTATGACCACTTGCATATAGGCAGAGTATTCCCCTGTGTATGAAAGTGCTCTAAGAAAGTGTGTCCCTAGTTAAGACAAGCATGATTCAATAACATATTGGTACATGTACTGGTCTCAACAAATAGTGAGCAAACATTTTTGCTTTGAAAAATATTGTTTCATAATATCAAGCACTAAGAAAAGCCCTATAACCTTGTACTGTACAACTGCATTATGTATACTGCATGTACTGTTAAGAAATCACCAACAATAATAAGATAGTCATGTGACCTGGAAGCAATTTTTTATACTGTGCCTAAGTATAAAGACCATATTACAGTGGCTTACTTTTAAGTAATCTTTTCATGTCCATAGCATAATTGTTCCGAGTTGTAGAACGCATTATTTATGCAACATATGAAAAAAAAAAAAAAAAAGAGAACATATGTCTAAAATTTGTACTACTTTTAAAATATCTCTGCCTTAGTTTCTATAAAACATTTAAGTAAATTGTCAATAGCTCTGAACTCTTGAAATATATATAGCCAATGTTGTCTATCACCATGCACACAGCTAATGGCAGCTTAACTTTTGCTCTCTAATGTAATCCAATAGTGTAAATCCTCTTTGAAGGAGTCTGTACAATTGCACTGATTATTTGATTGCACTGTACTCTTTAATCTAGATATGTCTAAGTATGACAATGGCTACTTTACAATTGCACTGATTATTTGACTGCACTGCACTCTTTATTCTAGAAATGTCTAAGTATGACAATGGCTAGAGTCTACAGTATTGATATCAATACAGTAAAACATTTCTGACATGACTAGACTATAAGACAAAATATTTTATGGCTGGAGATCATTGTTTAATATATACATAAACTCAAATCAATAAGTATCTAACTAATTACAGTACTGGTTACAACTGAAATTACAAGGAAGTTTTGAATTGCTGCATTTTTTATTGTAACAAGGATCACTTGATCATTGCAAGATTCTGAAATAATTATGTACAGTTGCCACATAGAGTACTGATCCACTTTGTTTTGTGCAAGTTTCTTTTTTCACTAGTTGTTTAATGTTCAGTAACCTGAAACTTCTTCACCAGTAAAATTATCTTATATCCCTGATGATAAGGAGGGATGGAATGGAGAGCTGTATGGAGAAGAGGTGTACAACTTGGAGAGAGACTCAGAGACAAAAGCTGGTGGTGGACTTGACAATCTGGAGGCTGTCAGTTCTTGGCTACCTTGAATGGGATCTTAGAATCATGTGTTACAAAGATAGACTGAATTATGTGCTGATATCACATGGCACCTGTACATTTCATTATCTGTATCATTGGTACAGTATTACACTATGTAATTCCAGTTAAGTAAATATATGCTACCCATTATCTAATCTAAAAATGATCAAATCTTCAACTAATTTCCATTTAAGATGACAATTAAGAATAAAGATTTACACTGCAATGAACAAAATAATTAATTAAAATATTAAATTAAAATATTAAAGGCCATGTTTGCAGAACAAAATACAATTCTCTACAAACACACAAACAGATTTCAGTGCCATGACAATGTTTTTGGAGAGGAATATTAAACAATAATAGATGATAGCTATTAAAGAGTGTCAGTCAGGTGCATCACATTACACAAGAGAAGTACTGTACTGAATCATATCTTAACTCTTCAACTACAGCAATCATCAGTAGGTCTTGTACACGGGCTGTCTGAGAATTTTTGTTGCGAGGTTTTAATGTGGTCAAGCAGCCCAGCTGTGAGAGTAAAATGGGATCAATATTTAACCATACTTTACCCCTCTTTTAATATGTGCATATTGTACTTACATTATTATATGAGGGTTGCGTCGGGTTATGAAGTAGTGTACTGCAAACTAGACAATACTAAATACTGTATTCCAAATTATGCTAGAAAATAGATTTCCTTAGTCTCAGTTTTGATTTGTTTTCTAGCAGTCTGGAGGTATCAGTAGCCTCCAGTTTACTGACATTTTACCCTTCTCATTAAGTAATTATGCTGTACAGTACAGTAATATCAGAATGGATACTGTAGAGATCACCAAAGTTTTAGAGTTAAGATACTATATGAATATCACTATCATGATTGACTTGAAGTTTGTGCTAGGGATTGAGACTCTGTAATCTATTAATAGGACAATACAGTGTAATCCAGGTTGTACATGGCAAAAGCCAGGTGATGCAGTTTTTTCGTCAACCATTGTCGGAGCAAAGTAGTACGAGGAATCAGTGAGCTCAGCATCCTGGGGTTTTCTTTCATCATGAGGATTTCCAACATCTCGGAGTTTTTTTTATCAACAAAAATGTTCTTCGAGTGGTTGTGGTGGTGTAGCTCAGAAGTGGGATGGGACAGTGACCAGAGCATCCTGGGTATTTCTTCCAAGGCTGCAATCCTGTGGGGATAAAGGATTATACAGCCTAAGATGAAGGCTGTATCAACTAAAACCTCACTAAAGATTATAATTTAATAACACGCTTCTGAGCTAATCTGTAATACAGTAGTGTAAATTATGAGATAATTTTACTATAATATATGCTGATTATATGTCTAATATTCTGCACAACAAAATATACATATGGCTCTATATATTAGAAATAACTTTAGATGTACTGCATCTTAAAAGTATACAGGTGGGCAAACTGAATTAACCTTGGTGCCCAATTCGTTTAAGTTCTGCAGGAAAGACGACAATATTATAATTCTACAGTCAGGTAACAGGGCCCACATGACACTAAATCACAAATGGAGAACTGAGAAAACTAAATGGAAAAGTCAGAGCATCAATGAGAACTAAATTTCAGAAGTGACACATGCAAGAAAGAAACTTCGTAAACCAAGTAATGATCAAATTTCTATAATCAAGAAGAGTGTCCCAACCCCACGGGGACTGTGCATCTCAAGTGGATCTGTTGCTAGGAGTGTGATTCACCTCATTTAAAGATCAGTGTAAGGTTTGCATTTTATGCTCAAATACCTAAGCACTCAAGTTAACATAGAGAATCATCATGCCTTCCTATCCCCACCCAGGGACTCTGCCTTAGTTATAAACACACAGTCACTAAGTACCCATGGTCAACTAACTGCAAGCAAGTAAAATATCAACTCTAACTTGAGCACCCACCCTCCATCACCAACCATCCTTCATTGCCATTGTTGTCAATTAGACATCACCATGTTACTTAAAGCCAAACTACACCAGAATAAGACTTCACAATTCATATTCAGATTCATTCTGATGCACTTTTCATTCTAATAGTGAAAATTATATCAGATAAAGCTAAAATATATGCACTGACTGCACATAGTGTGTGGATGCTAATTTTCTAATGCTGCACCACCGCAATAGAGTTTCCAGCTTTCCATCTACCAATATTTCTTCCTTCCTAACATTCATGTACTTACTCTTCTGTTCTAGTCACTTGTCTGACTGGTCATCTCCCTCCCTCTCATGCCTGGCCCCTCAATCTCACTCTCAGTCATGTTCTTAGTGAACTTCTATCTTGCATTCTCTCCAAGTATTCAGATCACCAATGCTTTAATTTCTCTACTTCCTCATCTTCTCAACTAGAAAAATTATCTCACAATCACTCTGCCTTTACAGAATTTTGTTCCATAATATTGTATACCTACAGATCCTTTCTTATGAATCACTACCACTGACATCTTTGAAGGATTCAAGCCAATTCCATTCAATAATGGATATAATAGTAGCCTCCCGAGTAAATATATTTTAAATTCAATGTTTTGTCATATTAAACCAAACTCACAATAATCCATAGTTAAGAAACAACCAAAATAATAGTTATGTACTGCAGTGGGAAAAATACAGCTCATACAAGAACAGTAAATCATAAAAAAATATTACTGTATTTGATAAAAAAAATTCTCTCAACAATAGAATACATATAATTATACATTCAGATAATACAGGTTCTAAATAATAAACATAGTACAGTACAGTATAATGTACTAATTCTTACAAATATGGGCACAATTTTTGACTGGACTATCTGTTATAGAAGTTATAAATCCAGTTGTTGTGCTCAAGTTCCTGGAATGTTGAGTGATTACAGTATTGTACAGTACTACATACTGTAATAATTAAATCTTAGTACTTACCACTCCAAGTCTCTACTGTACCAGGTAGCTGGTATCCATGCTTTGGACATGGGAAACTTGGTGGGAACAGGCTGACAGTGTTGAGGAATTATGAAGAAGAGAGCAGATGAGCTTTATAGGAGATAAATCAATATGCAGCAGAATTTTATATATTTATTATATCTGAACTAAGCCTTTAAGCAACAGTCAATACGGCACAAAAATTAAAATTTTGTCAGGAGAGGACATAGTCTATTTATTAATATTTTAAACAAAATTAACCCTATGCATTTGTTCACTATATTACTGTCAGACTACTTAAGAGTTGCTGCAGCAGATTAAATGGAAGACCATTACAGTACTGTATTAATTTTTTTGCTTTCGGAATAAAATTTTGTTACCTACCAAACAGATGAAATGGCTCTTATGCCATTCTTCATAATGATCACTGCTTTATATTTCCATCTGAAATCCCATATTTCAGAACTTGGAAAGCCTCATACATATCATCACAACAGACAGAAGACATGCAATAGTTAGTTTTAGTTCACTCCTTTTATTAAGCCAGATCTTGTATTACCTCAGTTATCACTCTAAATGCCTAACTGGGTCAAAAGTTACCTACATGAAACACAATGCTACTTAGGACGAAAAAATATATAACAATGAAATTATTATGGCAAATTGCTTTTCTGCCACTTAACTCCATCAATGAAACTGAAAATGGATGGAGATTTTTAAATTTTGACAATTCTAATGAATGGACTAGACAAGGAAACAGGGAATGGTGATATCATTCAGCATAACTGCCAATGTGATTCCAATATGTGATACAAGTACTGTATACCCTGACAATAGATTCATGATAAGAACAAAGTTGCTTAATTTTCCTTAAAAAAAACTATAAAAATGCTGAGTGATCAACAGTGCTAATAAGAATTTTGTCATTAATACACTGAATTTTTGTTGTTGGTCACCTTTATTTTTATATAGGTTAATTAGTGCAAGACTGTATACAAGCTGAAATTAGTTAAAATGAAGAAGTTTAAATGTTGACCAAACTCTACTACTGCATTTCAATCAATTATTGCACTCACCTGACCAGCACCGGAGAAAATTAATATTAAAGTACAGCAGTATTTGAACAAAATGAGATACATCCTGTACTATACCTGCACTTCACACTGAAATCGAATAAAGGTTAGGTTGCAACGAAGATTTGACTAAGCTGTGAAAATCTATATAAAGCAAGAGGGTAGTGTTTAGTGTTACATCTCTCATATATCCCGATAATATGAATGGATGACAAAGTGGAAGGAAGGGGAAGTAACGTTGTCTCCACTTCTTCAATGCTCACTTAAGAGTTGCAATTCTTTATTTCTCTTTTAAGTTTGAATCCCAAAGATTTTGACCCCTCGATTTGGGGCAATTTTACTGGAGAGGGAGAGTAGTGTGTGTGTCTAAACAACTTGTGAAAACTAAGAGAGTATTTCAAACTTTACAGGTAAGGAGGCTCGGCAAATCTGGGAGAGTAACATGAGTAGAAAGAAATGTACCGTTCTTCACTCATAAAGATACTGCTGGATAATTTTGTGGAGTAATAGTTTAGCTGACTAAAAACATAAAGAGTATCGTATGTGTTTTATAAAGTGCTTCACCACAGCAATAGGACCTCCTCTAACTGTGCAAACTCTTACCTTCTAAAGAGTGTCCCTACAGCCAACAACACCAGTCCAGAAATTAATGTACAACTACAATTCATAAACTCTTACCCATCATGGCTGGATGAAGTACTGTAATGTTATTGCAAGCCATTCATCTGTATAAAGATCCTTAATATATGGTGCTTCTTATATACAGTTCACTAAAACATCATGCAGATCTCCAGTTTGGTTTGTTTGCAACCCAAAGAAAAAGATTATATAGAAAGAATTACTGCTGTTTAATCAATTACATTAATCCTGAATGAGTAGGGAATAAGAGAGTAATTAAAGAGGAATGATAGACAGAGGAAACACATACAGAAACAGAAATCTGGAGACTGCTACTCCCTCATGGAGAAAAATTAAGAGGAAGCAAGCAAGGTGTAAGTGACACCAATTGAATAACCCTAAACTACTGTTACCTATCTACAGTAATCAATAAGCCCCTTTAAAGTGATGAATTCCCAAAAAGTACAATTACCAACAAAATTGTAGGTTTACCCCTTATACAGTACTTTGTAATATATTATTAAATATACATCTAACAATAGTTCCAGTGTCTTGATATCACACAGGAGCGCCCTTTAAAAGGGTGGGCATGGCCAAAGGATACTGCAACTCTTCTGCTGTATTACTGTAGGGGAGTTGGTACCCACCACAAATGGGCCAATTCCAATTTTTCCCTGCCCTTTGGAAACTGCGTGATGGGACATGGGGCTAGTACAGTACAGTATATACAATATTTTAATTGACGACACATCCCAAAGCACTTACTGTACTTGATACCTGTACAATAGTTTAAGGGTTAAATCACAATCATCATTAGGTAGCCACAGGAAAAAGAACATTACCAACTTCTGTACACATATTTCTGAATCCTCTGATCTATAAAACCCTTTACAATCATTCCCAGCCACTGTAATTCTACTAAAATTGATATTCACATATACTATAAAAGTAACTCTAAAGCACTGCATAAAATATTATCGACATTAGGAATTACTGTTTATACAATCTAATCAGTATTTCAAAAACTTACAATTTCCGTTAATAATAAATTTCCCCCTCAAAAAAATGAATTAACAAAAGATATACTTCTCAGGTTAGTCTATACATTTTTAAAGTTAACCGGTATTGTATGCATCCTAAAAACTATAGTTTGAGAAAAAAAAAAAAAAAAAAAAAAAAAAAAAAAAAAAAAAAAAACTCCTAAATGTATGAAAATATATCCTCATGCAATAAAATTCAGTGAACATAGGTACACTACAAAATACTCACTTAAAAAGAAGCAAGCAGGCAGCAAAAATCTTAGCAGGCACGTGATCTCGGCAATAAAATTTTCAGTAACACAAATTCCTTTATTCAAAAATTTATTTTTAAACATCTAGCACAATCAATATTTATACACATTTGTCCCTTATCAGCAAAGAAAATGCATCATCCGAGTAATATTTCCAAGGCTGACAGTACCCGGCAAAAAAGCCCCAACATCCTGGCAACTCATTCTAGATTTAGCAAGTCAAAACTTTACATAATTTTTAGGAGAAATTACATCATGGAGGTGAAGAAATTTCCATCTTTTCCTGAGCTGCCATGCAAATACAGTATTCTACAGTGTGTACTGGACAGTGCTTTCTTACTTTCTAATGATTAATCTACTGCTACTAACATGCACAAAACAAGCTTATTCCATTTCAAATAAAAGGAGAAATTATACCACATGATCCACTGCTTTTCTACACAAACTGCTGTCTGGCTGAAATGTCTGAAAGAGCAAGTGGTTAAGTGTACATGACAGAATGGAAGGGACTATGGTACTGGAAGAACAGGATGTGATAATTAATATGTATATTACACAATTGAAAAGTAAAGTGAAAGTGCTAGTGGCAATACATACAGTAATATGACAAGAGTCACCCTTAATCATGGACAAAGCTTTATGTCATTAATAAAGATGTCAAATATCAACTCCATAACTCTTTTTCCTTTTTTCAAACCCGGGCAAATTACTTGGGAGTAGAGGCTGACTAAAGACACAGAATAATCTTATGCATGGGTCAAATGCTTCACCACAGCAATAAGTTCTCCCCTAACTGTGCAAACTCTTAGACTCTAAATAATGTCCCTACAGCCAACAAGTGCAGATAATAATGTATAATCACAATCCATAATTCTTAACCTTCATGGCTGGATGTTGTGTTAATATAGGACATAATTAACTGTGTACTGTATGGGTTAAGATATTGTGTGGTAGCCACAGCCCAGTCACAACCATTCTGTTTTCAAGACCAAATCCATTCTCTCCATGGAATTAATAAATAGAAGGAAACACTAAACTTATTTTCTTCCCATCTAATCTCACCATTATTTCTCTTTCTTGTCGGCAAGAATAAAAATTATTCACTGACCAACCTACGACAGATTTTTGTAATGGGCATAGATGCTGTGGAGAAGATTGTATAATATCCTATTGCTACATAATTTCTTCTAGAACTGTTTCCACCACTACTGTACCTATTTACTTGTACGGTACTGTAGAATTAACCATGGAATTTTTTACACAGTACAATACTGAAATAAACTACTGTAGTTATACAATTACAGTATTATTCAGTGAAACAAGACACAAAACTAGAATGCATACCACATACATACTGTAATATAGAAAATATGCACAACAAAGCCAGCAGACATGAGTATAATATTATAACATGCAAGATTTGGGTGGCTTTGTCCAACCATTTCCTATACCTCTATAGCATCTAGTGTTGAGAATATGGTTCAATATATAATTCTGTATCTATCTAGTACTGTACAGTACTTTATTCCAGCATTTCATGAATTCTTGCTGAATGATATGTAAAACAGTACAATATAGTGAAAAATCTCAGGAAAATTTACATAGCAAAGGATAATTATGCAGATGGTCTTCCTCATCATCATATTGTACATAATACACATGCAGCTGATGTTAAGCTTATGAAAACAGTACTAGTAGCTAAAGGTAAAATAATCATACAATGGAAAGTATGGAAAAATTATGGTGCTGAGTGGCCAACATACAGTACAGTATTGGGTTGTTACAAGTACATGTACACACCAAATACTAGAAGTAGTTTGGTCTCAAGGTTACTGTACACTATCACTTAATCACATAAAAATATATCTAAAAATAACGCAACAAAGAATAATTCCTTATACATAAGGATAATGAACCCATATACTGTATAGTGCTAAAAAAATGTAGGTCCAAAAAATATGTAAACATTTCTGATTAAATGCAATTTTTTTCTGCGGGAATATTTTTCTCTATTATTTTCAGAAATCCATCAGAGGCATCAAAGTACAATACTGTAGTATGGATGGGAGAGATCAGGGGAATGTGCCGACCAAGGTTTGTCTGTACAACATGGGATGAGTCTGTACCCAGATTATTGTACAGACCCTGTATATCCATAGAATCCCTCTGTTGTTACATCTCTAGGAACAGACTGACCTCATATTGTACCGACAACTCTTGGCCGACATATTATCCTGACCACTTCCCTCCTGACTATTTCCTTTGGAAATATTTGATAAACAGAATATACAACAACAGTCCATTGAAGGGAAATAATCGTCATGAAATCAGATGGATTCCACTACGATGAATGACAATTATCAATTCAATGTTCATGTAGGAGCCGTGATTCAGCAATGTGGCACATGGACAGAGAATTGGACTTGAAAGAGCACTTCATTGATTATTAAATTGTGTTTATAAATGATATAACTGAATATAAATTAGAAAAATTCTTCACTCAGAATAAAATAGTGTTCAATCAGAACTGTTAACATTTTATTTAGCCACAATGTATCCTAACTGTAATGTGTACTACAAAAAATCTTGCATTAGAAGTGTACATCTGATATAAAGTAACACAAAGATGTGAAGAGAGTGCACTGAAAAATATGTAAAGATATATTTGTGCTTGAAACTCATGTGTGAATGGTGCAAATGCTTCACACAACATAACTTTAAATATATCTCTAGCAGCTAGCTGATGGTAGGCCTACATGTCCTTATTCGACATCATGGACAATACCACTGGTTTATCAAAGCGCATTACCAAGGGGATACGAGTCTCACATCACCCAAGCCAGTGCAAGCTACTGATGCTGGATGTGGACATTTGTCATAAGCAAAAGATACACCAAAATTTAATATTCGTGAAAATTATTTCTTATGATAAAGTTATAATTCTACAAATATTTATCTTGTATATTCAGCCACTTGGAACATGTACATCTCTCATCACAAGTATAATTATGACATACTAATATATACCCATTACCTAAAAAAATGCATTTAAATCTAAAAGATGGTCCATGTAATTTAATTTTTAAAAAATACTACTATTATTTGTTATATTTCACAACTATTTCAAACTGCTCTACAGAGGTTATTAATTATTTGGGTTCACACAATGGCCATATTATTGCCTTATGGAATTTGTCTAAAAGTCAACTGCTGGCTGATGATCTACCCTGTGGTAACCCGTATGCCCACTACGGACTTTAACACACAAACACAGTGTTACTATGTTATGTTCTTCCAACATACTGTAACTACAGTATTACAAAACATTTTATGTAGGCTGCATTATATCTACATTATTGCACAAGATAATTTGTCTCTCTCTCTCTCTCTCTCTCTCTCTCTCTCTCTCTCTCTCTCTCTCTCTCTCTCTCTCTCTTACTCTATAATGTTCACTGTACAGTAGTACTTTTTATAAATATATACTATAAGGATGTTTAAAGCAAGCAGTGGAGAGATTATTGTTCGTACGGCCTGGTGCTAGTTATTCATTACAGTATTATAATTATTGCTTGCAAGTGCACAGTGTAAAATCCTATGACATAGGCTACAGTTGTATCATCAGCCAGTAAGTAACTGGGAATGCAAGTTACTCGTAAATTGTATATGGAGGTGATATTACAAACCAATAATTAAATATAGAATATGTGTGTTATAATTTTCTATCTAGTAGTGTACTATAATTTTGATATGCTGAACAGTAACATATCACACTAATGAAAATTCTTGAAAACACATGATTATCATTAAGTTTCCTTATTACAGTACTTCATAATTCAACATTTGTTGTTCATTTCAAAAATTCTGTAGCCATCATCATGTACTGTACGGAGAGACATTCACTGAATTATATACTGTACTTGATAGTGGAATCAAGTCCATCACCTCTGTAAGACCATCAGTTTATTGTCTGTCCCTAGGTCGTCTGAATGCTGACAGGGCACGGGCAGATTCTGGCAAGTGAATCCCACCCACTGCCCCAAGCTGGCAATTTTCATCTTCTTGACGGTCAGTGGGATTGTTATCACCCACTGACATTCCCTCCACTAGCCCTTGCAATACATTGACTTGCACTCCATCTATAACGTCTACTTCATTAGAGGCTCCCTGCATGTCTTCCTCCTTCCCTTCATCACTTCGCGTTACCTATAACAATACATGTGTCCCAGCCACCACATTACTACAGTATCAGGGATATGCATGTCACTCATTATACACACTTACAGTACATATATTTTCTCCTGCCACATTGATTGTATTTATGATAGCCTTTAGGCGATGGTATGCAACACTGTATTACTTTCCAGGTAAACGGAAAGTACTGAAAGTATAACATGAAGGAATACAGTTGATGCTGCTGAATCTTTACCCCAATTGATATTTACTGAATCTTTACCTTTTTTGCTAGTTCAATGGTAACATTGAGAATTTTCAGTTATGATGAGTTTAGATTCGAACCTCACCATTCCAATAGGTTGGAAAAACAACTGAACTCTAATTGTGCAGTGCAACGAGTGTTACTGCCAGCGTGTGCAGTGGTTGAGTGCATTCAGTGAAGCAGAATACACCTATTCAATTGCACTTATGTTATTTCCATAAATACACTCAATGTGGTACAGTATTGTAAATTGTGGACACTCTCAGGTTCGGTAATCATGGTCTGGACATTTAATGCTTCTCTTTCATCAAAATAACCCACACACCAAGCACTTGAGCATGGTTTAAGTAATTATGAAGCACAAGGCTGAATCAATGAGGGACAAAATATGATACACATAAGTGCATCAACAAAAGCTGAGAGTTGACAGTTGGTAGGCTGTGTCATATCAGCCAGATCAGATGGGAAAATTCCTTGACAGATTGTGGTATGTTATATAAAAAAGAAGACATTAATCATTATAACTAGTAACTCTTCACAATTGTTCATGAGCCGAGCCTCTTACCAGTGATGATGTGAAAATCCCTCATCCTTCCACTCTGGAAAAGCTACTAGTGTACAGTAATGAGCCATAATAAGTATCCAGGTCTTGTTGAAGTTTTGAATCTCCTGACTTACCATAGAACCAGTTACAACAATTGTCCTCTATCATAAATGCTGGAGCTCATTTAATATTCCATCGGGCCATTCAAAGCAGACCTGTCTACTTATTATGGCTCATGACTGTACACGACGAATATGAATAGTGCAGAATGGTAAGTGTACAAATACCAGCCAGGGGAAGAAATCATATACAGTACAGTACTACCACAGGTGAGGGATTAACTACCCTCCCTGAATACTGTACTGTACTATACTGCAGTATACGACCAACTTTCTTATTTCATTTGGTACAAAAGTTACGGTTCCTAATCTATTCGTAATATGTCAATGTTCTTAAAATTTTGAAAATGGTTAACTTCATGCATCCTAATAATCCTACACTAATCACATTTCTGAACTAGACTGTACACATATCTGAAAAACGTGAAAGTCAATCCTCCGACAAGCTGTGACTTTGCTTCTCTGCCGTTGCCAAGTACTGTACCACATAAACTGCATAGTTGGGCAAACATAATGATCATACACTCAACCCTTGATTTAACGGATTTGCGATTTAACGGACACTTTTTGCCACTGGACAATCGTTACGCATTGGACAGAAAGTCCTTTACTTGAAATTTTTTTCTGCACTAGGTGGCAGTGGCCGTTTGCCACCCAACACACTTGAGCCTAACCCCTTTAGAGTGAACAACCTCTCAATGGACACTGACCTTACTTCTAACATGAGTTTAGAATTACTGAACTGTATATTGTATGTAGTGTACAGTATTAATTCCAATTTATCCCCTAGGTCACGTCAATTTTCCAGTAACGGACAAGGTTAACCCCCTTTGTGTCCGTTAAATCGAGGGTGGAGTGTATTTGCATTCACAGATTCCTTAAAATGCACCCTTAACCCTCTATAATTGCACACCTGACTTACTAAAGATATCCATACTAACTACATGATACACATTACAGTAGTGTACATACTAACGAACAAGAATCCACAAGTTACATTAGAAAACAATGATTTAGGGTGAAAGAGAGATAGTGAATGTGACAGAATGAGAGTAAAGGTGATGCCGAATGAGGTGAAAATGAAAAAGTTTGGGTAAGGTGAGAATGAATGAATCTGAAGATGCCTGCACAAGTACAGTCACGAGCATAAGTTTCTTTACCCCCCTGGCGAGAGTTAGGTCGAAGTCGTCGTTGGATATGGACTGGACGAACAAAAATGAACCAGTTCATAATGTTCGGATGATGCTTCATGTCACTAGAGGTGTTCACTTGAATACAACAAATTTTACACCGTCATGAGATACTGACCCCCAGTGTTCGTTTGCCTGGCCCTTCTCCAACCACAACTTCGACCTCATTCTCGCCATGGGGGTAAAGAAACTTATGCTCGTGACTGTACAGTATAGGTGAAATGTCAATATACTTTCATCCTACTTAGTGGCATTTTCTCCAAACTGTCTGTTTCCCTAACTTCAATGATTGGATTACATAACTGATCTTCCTTCTCCTCTCCCATTCCTCCTAGCTACTCTCTTTTCTCCTTCCTCCAGGAATCATATGACTGGCCATACACATGGGGTGAGGTCACAGCTTAAAAAAAAAAAAAAAGGTACAGTATAGATGTTGCGGGAGGATTGACTGTTTTATGGAGATCAGTTATTAGTCATGAATCCAAATTCCCATATTTTGTATCACATGCTGCACTATATGTCATTCACCTGTTACCAGATAAACCAGAAAAATATGGCTAGCCCTGTACCGAGACCAATATGTCTCTGAAAAATAATGATGTTTTCTTCTATAGTAGAGTTGTGATGACCTTCAGACTATATTACTATGCATTCATGCATGGAAGTAGAGGTGGGAGAATAGTAGCAGAGTTGGAGCATTTTCACTATCCTAGCTTGTATATCATCATAATAATTAAAGCCCATTAAATTACATGAATGGGCCAAAATAAAGTAATGTACTGAACTCTGACCAGTAGATGTACAAATCCTCCTCCTCCATCCAAATGTCTTCATCTCACTACTTAAGAGATGGTGGTGTTGGAAAAGGAGGATAACACCGGAGAGGCATGAAGGAGTTGGTTAGCTGGTGTGCCATACATCTGGCATCCTTGGAAAGTACAGGTATGTGCTTGTGTTACTGGATAGCTGGACACTTGCTACAAGTATGCACACAGTGTTTTTTAGACATGTGCTACAGTTATGACCCACGTCATATATAGTAGTAGGCCATAGTTGACTGGTTTATCTGTCATATCCTATATAAATTATACAGGTTACATTTATGTACAAGTGAAATTTATCCAGGCACTGAATGTTTGTTACCATCCTCAAAAGCACTCATGCAATTCATACTATGATGCTAAAAACATATACAGATATATATCAGCAATTTGGAAACAGCAGTCCCTCTCAATCATTATGGGGAACAATATCTAAACAGAGTGTAAAAATCACAACAGATCCTTAGACCATTTCACAAGAATCACAAGAACTTTAAATTCCAGACCCTTAAGAGACACAAGGCACTGCAAATTCCATATTTATACCGAAATAAAAAAACATCATATACTGTACAAAGTTGTCTTTTGTAATTTGAAGGAACTGTATCCTTCACCTATAGCAGTACTATAATTACATCATCACTGTGTCTAACTGCATGAGATGTGTATATTCTAATATGATCATTACACCAAGCAATAAATAAAACAGTATTAACACCTCAGAACACCAGTAAATCCGTATGTTACTGTGCATATGACGATAACAGTAAGTTTATTATTATTCAAAAACCTTTTATAAAAAATATGATAAATATTTCATTCACTATGATCCAATTACTGCATTAAATTTTACAAGCACTCCATTCTATTACTTACATGCATCAGTCTTCAAATATATTCTCACACATTCTTCTCTCTCCTCTGTAACATTCTCTAGCCCACATAATACACATATTCATCAATTATTTGGCTATATAATATTGTATATAGTATTTATTTAAACTGCACTTAGAAAGTCTGATTTTTTCATTCCATGGAAAAAACTCAGTTGTCTGAAACCTGAGGTATGAGCTTGTCATTTGGTCGCATTCATCAGAGGGAACCCAGTTCCACATCAAACAACCCTAGAGGTACAGTACTATGAAACATCAGGGAAGTAAATATTGAGCCAGGTTTCAAGTCTCTGAAATTTGCACCACAAAAGTAGCTGCCGGGAAAGTTAAAGAATAATTGGGTCAAACTGTACCTTACACCATCAAAACAATGTACTCTACTGTACAATATAATACTTCCTTATCATTGCTTAATAACCTGAGTGTTGACATGAAGGTTCTATGAGAAAAGTAGGATGAAAAAAAAAAAAATAAAAATAAAATAATACTTAAGTACAGAATATGTTCAAACCACCATGGTGTGAAAATCCTGTCACCCTCCTGCAGGATAACAGGCACTGTAGTATATAATCACAACAACTTGTACTTTTCAGTCTTTAGCCTTTTCCCATTAAAGTGTATCATATAAAAAGTTAAAATCCATACAAAGGAAGGAAATACAAAGTAAGTTATACAATGCACACTACTAACTGAGAATAACATGTGTTGTAGTTATAAAATATATAGTATGCTATATAAGATTCATGAGACACTATGTTGAGTTACTGAGACTCACCCTTGTTGTAAATGAAGCTTTATGGTTAAGTGCATTTTGTGAATATTTGATGCTTCCTATCTGTCTATCTATAGATCTGATAATTTACACCCCTGATTTTAAACTCATTCCCAAAAGCCCTCTCATTAACTCCTGTTATAATTACAGTACAAGTAACATCCACGCCACTACTGCCTCTCCTCCGTATTTCAGCATTTCATAAGTTATTCCATCTAAACCTGGGGCCTTTCCCACCTCCAACGTTCGTATCACTTTCCTAGCCCTTTATCCTCCTACTTCCCTTTGTACATTTATAGTTTTATAGTAGTCTATCACACGCCTCCATCCCCATGCATGTTACCACTGCCTACCCTTCCATCCCCTCATGCATAAGACAATCAAGATGTTTTTTCCGTACTCCCCTCATTGCTTCGCTAACATGAAAATATGGAAATGTGTTGTAAAGCAGATATGAAATACTGACTATAGGAATCCAAAGTCTGCAACAATACATATACAATTTATAATTTAAAATTTCTAAATTATCAAATGCTACGAATGACACACATATGTGCCTTGCTCTCAATCTGTATACCTATCCACTTTGAGGATTTCCTATCTCTGATGCTGTAGTTCATTTAATTTTTGCCATCTGTGGAAGCTTTGTAGCACATATTACCAATGAAATTACTAACAACATCACCAGCTTTTTAAATTAGGAAAAAAAAGAGAGAAAAAAAAAAAAGAGTACATTCCCATTCGGCTTAGAAATACATACCCAGCCATCACTTATGCAGAAAACCGTAAAGGATCATCCAAATAAAGTACTGCTCATTATTTTAAGTGTCTTACACACAGTAACATCCAGCACATTATCTAGTACACAAAACATAAATCTAATAATCTTCTACTACAGTACATTTCTATACATGCCTTTAAAAAGTGAAATAATTTTACGAAATGCTACATAAAAAACAAAAACAAAAACAAACTTATACTTCATTCATCTATTAAAAAAATATATGGTACTGTAAATAACCTTAAAAATAACTTTTACCAAAATACTGTACATCTGCCATTTCATTTCACTGTCTGATTCCCTACATACAAACATGATAAACGAACAATCCTAACAACTGTATTTACCTATATAAAAATATACACAATTAATAACTACTTAAAAATCAGTGCTGGGAGGAGTGCCACTCCTACATATTGCTGTTTCAAACCAAGTACTGGTGGCAGTAGTACCACTACTTTTGAAAACCATGAAAAAAGTGTTACTTGTTTTTTCCATAACATTTTGAGCTCCTGCTCCTCTCTCCCAACACATCAAGCAGTACCGTACTGGTGTGGTGGCACTACCAGTTTGGTGATAAAGTCCAGATTTCATATTATATCATATGTACTGTACTGTATTAATTGATTTCATACTATGATTTTTGTATCAATATAACAGATATCTCATGATTCCAGCAATAATTCTGTACTGTCCATAAATGTAATCTATGATGAACAGATACATGTACATGGTGAGAAGAATGATACTAACGAAAACATGACTATCACTGATGTCATTGGTAATAGTAATAAAATATTAGAGCACTCAAACTCAAAACTATCATGATAGGCAGTGACGACGACTATGATGACAATTGTGATTATTTTTTATACATAAAGGTAAATGAGAATACAGTATCTAAATCCAATAATAAAAATTCTAAAGACATTACCAGGTTTCTCAACACTCCTACAGGCTCTCTGCCGAGAGATTTTTACGTTTCAACATCAAAGAACCTTAAGTCTACATTTACCACAATGAACACTGCAATTCTGTCTATAGTATATTCAATCTTGTTAAAGTATTGAAGTTGCAGGAACAGGAGCATCGCTAAAGTTTATTACTGCTTGCGACAGTGGTAGCGATAATACATTTTAAAGCAGGTGGTAAGAGTGGGAGAAGCACTTCTTTCTATTGGTAGCAAGCCCAGCACTGCTAAAAATACCATACACACATTGGTCATATTATAATTTGGGTCTGCTTTCTGTGCTAAGTTTAGATCTACACCAAACCCAAGATATCAAACACAAAACTGACATGCATGTTGCAAAAAGCATAATGAGCACTCCTGACAATACCCACCAAGTGAAGTAAAATATCCATCCAGTAAATGCAAAACAACTGAAGTACACAGATCTTAATATATTTCATTTTCTAGTATTTACTTTACATCACAGACATGACATTTTTAAGTTTTTCTTTGTATTCATAGCAAGTATTTGTTACCATTAAATGAAACTACATATACTGTAGTACTATATGAGAAAAGATGACATATCATGGCAGGCAACACTTGGTCACTTGTGTCATGGAGTGAAACATTTGCAGAAAAGTGTGAAAGTGAAGCAAGATACTGTAAACAGAAAATACTGATGATGGAAGCATAATACCAGCATTTGAGTATTGTACTGTACATGTATATAAAAAAAGCACAATGGTTCCCAGAATGCAGAAGAGAGGAAAAATTTGCATTCAGCTGCACACTTAGAAGCCAAGAATGTAAAAGTGTTTACAAAAAACAAACATGTTGCTGACAAACAGAAATGTTAAGAAAATTTTCAAGTCATTAGCTTCAACATTATCAATATTATTTAATTATTTGTACAAATATTATTTACCTTATGCTGCATAACATCATTAATCTGCCTGTCTCCATACTGTAGTCTATTTTTCCATAAGCTGATGGTAATTACAGAATAACCCCAGCAGATATTATTGGTCAATAAGAGTTTATATAAGCCAAAACTGGATTGCATTAACTAGTGTAATATATATTTTTCTTATGAATTCCCGTGATGCATCTTATTCACATAATATTGAACACAAATTACTGAGGTGCAAGAGGTCTGGCCAAGTACCATCAGCTAAGAAACAACACAAAGTTACAGTACCAGTATCTTTGCGAGTATGCTTAGGGTGGTATTATTAAGCTACTTCTTCGACAAAAAGGTTCTTCAACGCTAATTTCACACTGCAAAAGAATAGAAACTTAGAGATGAAGAGAACTTTTCCTTAAAGATATCTTTTTAAAATACCACCCTTGCTGTATTTACAAGGGCCATGAATACGACTAATATTATGGAATAACTTACTGGTATAAGAGACTGCATCCTCCAATAATACTTGAAGAGAGGATCAATAAGCATCCTCTCTAAACAGAATTAAGAAAATAATAAAGTAGAAAAGGGAGAAAAACCTCAAGGAAAGAGAAAAGAGAAAAATATTTATATATGGCTAATGGTGGAAACTCACTTCAAACCTTCATTGGAAATACAGTACAATATTTATAAAACTACTTAATAACACTGTACAATACATAATTATAACTACTGTAATTATCTATAAGAAAAGATAAAAAAATTGTCCAGGACACATACTGTACTCAGATCATTTGTCACGAGAATATTGTGCGCAAATAGACTTGAAGCAAGTTTTTGCCGTTGACCATACTCTAACCACTAAAGGAGATCATTTAAACTCAGGGTAATACTCACAAGAGGTTTGGAGCGGTGGGTGTCAACACAGTCAATGGGGACCTTGAAAAACTCCACCTTACACCCGTATGCCTGTGGTGTTAGCTTGATAATGGTGTGCAGTGGAACCTTCAGGTATGGCAGCTCCACTGGAGGACAAAAAGATTGATACTGGCTATCGTCTAAATACATTAATGGATTTTGACAGTTCCTAATTGCAATTTTTCCAGATTATAATATACTTCTCTCCCACTCCTTACTACTGTCACTCCATTCACCACCACCAAACTCCCACTCACCACCAGTTTTATCGAGGAAGTATGCCAAGACACATCTGAGGACTGCTTGATGCCCCACTACTAGGACATTTTCTTGCCGCTCCAACTCCATGATGACGCTCTCTAACCTCACTACCACATCTTCATATGACTCACCACGAGGATACCTGAAGACAAGGTAATACTCGTTATCACATATACTTAATGATTAAAGTAAGTACAATCATTTAAATAACGGCAAATGACTTTTACAAACAACCAGTAATATATTTGCTATTCAAAGAAAGCACTAATAATATTCAAAAGTTACATTATAAACTTCTTCAATAATTCTACAAACAATATCTTATCTCGCAGATTCTAAGCTTGGATCAATACAAAGCGTTATATGTGAAGCAGAAACTATCTCCCTACACAAATTAACTGTACTAACCTGTAGGAGTATTTGTTCTGGTCACGGGCAGCAAATTCCTCGGGGTATTGTTCCTGAATCTCTTCATAAGTCAGCCCCTCACAAATACCCTAAAATGATATAGCAATTCGTCAGGAATATCAGGTAATTCCG
The DNA here is from genome assembly GCA_033782935.1 of Petrolisthes cinctipes. Lineage (NCBI taxonomy): Eukaryota > Metazoa > Arthropoda > Malacostraca > Decapoda > Porcellanidae > Petrolisthes > Petrolisthes cinctipes. The sequence continues at coordinate 100,505 of JAWQEG010002276.1, forward strand.
ACAAAAATGTAGGTTGTGTCTGGATCAAATACAAACTGTTGTTGCAGTCACTAATATTCATTAATGTATGTAGTATAAACCATTTGAATTATTATCTAAAAAAATTTAGGTGGGGGAGACTTCATAATCAATTGATCAATATTCTAAGTACAGAACCATCCACTGATCTATTGTGTTCTTTGGTCATATAGATAGGCTAAGTGTTTCACTGAGGTTACAGGAGGGTGCTACCCCTCTCTAGAAGACTTCCATGCTATGATATAAGCATCAAACCTGAGACAACTGAACAAGTAGTGATAACACTAACATCGCACTAACCCTGGGCCCCTAAACTGAGTAGTATTCAATATGGTCCAAGCTTAACAGAGTTTGTGAATCCAACTTGCAGCATGTAAAACTGCAATCTATGAAAGGTATTAAATCACATGATCAAAGAGTAGAGGAAATAAATATGAAAGTCATTGCATTAGGAATGGGAAAAACAAAAGATCTTGTGCAGGATAGGCAGGAGTGGATATGATTCACTAGGAGGAGTGTATGTTAGGACTGTTACCTAATTTCAACCTGACAGTCCAACAAGTCCACCAATATTAAAGGAAAACCAAATATGTACAAGTGACCCATTTTACTAGATAATTTTGTCCCTTTCAGTTATTCTGCTATTATTTTTCCATCTGTGGCTCTGGCCCCTAACCCCTTGACAAAAATAATGGAAATAGGGTGTTGCTGATGGTGATGATACAAGTAAAAATTCAAACAACACTCACAGCATCAATCTCATTTAGAGCCTTCCACCTCTCTTGTGGAGCATTGATTCCTGAGGCAGTCTGCATAGTGCGCTTCATGCAAGATGTCCATACTCGCAGGTTAGTGATGTTCTGGCTTGAAATGAACTTGACAAGGGAATTTGCATACTGGCGACCACGATGTGACAGGTCTGCATCACCACCAATTCTTCCAAGTTGGTTGTAAACAGACTCGCCGTGCTGTTGAAAATAAACAGTCAAACAGTAATGACTGAAATTTCACTTACCCAAAACCTTTAATAACCACAAAGTTCTGAAATATGTATAAAGGGTGAAAGTTTTGCCATAAGTTGAATACTGTACTGTACCATTATCTGGAACAAAAATATAGATATCAAATGTTAAAGGAACAGCACTGGTAGGCAGCATCTCAATATTCAGTAAATAAAACTAAACTACTGACATACCCTGGTGATGTAAATAGAGCGGGGAGTGATGTGGATATTCATGAGGTAGTAAGCAATACGACTTTGTATATGGCCTTCCTGTTTGTGTACCACCACACGACGACCTGTAAAGACACGTAAATCATCATCATCAAGACCCCATTACCTATTTATATGGGAAATTCAGGGATAGAAAGAGGAAATCAAATAAGATACAGAAAGGGATAGTTTACTCAGTGAAATGGACCACACTCATTCTCACTTGCAATTGAAGCCCACAAAATCAGTTACTGTACCTACAAGAGTCACTTCACTTGCCCTTGGTGAAAGAAGTAATATCAATGCAAGTGGTTTCATCTCTGCTGGTTTTAGTTAAATAATGTGAGATTAATGCATATGTAGTGGTAAAATGTACATCAATTTGTAAATGCCTTGTTCCCTGTTTGGGGTAACCTCAGATCAGTAATTTTCAAACAACAGAAAGAGTTCTAAGGCAAAATGAACCACGTTGCTAAGGCATTCATGTGCTAACTAACTGTGTATCAATGTATAACAAGGAAATCCAACTGGGTATAGTAATTTATCTGTGAAAAAAAGAAATATGGGTGTCCGAAGTAACCCTGGGATTGGAGTGGCTCTAGGGCAGTTTTAGGTAATTTATTGGCTATACATGCTACAATCAATCATGGCTAAATAGGGGAGAATTTGTCTATATATGAACTCATAAAAATTAGAAAAATTCTGCTACAGCACAACTACCGAATATATATATATTGTCCAAGAACAGCAGAATGGTGGTTCGTAACAGGGTGCACAATGGTAGACACTGAAACACCAAAGCTACTTCCACTGGCTATGAACAATATATAGTTGACCCTACTGGATTACTTCTGAGGATACTTTCTGTTTTCAGAGCTGCTAATCAACAAACTTTACCTGCATCAAAGATCTTCATGAAACTGTACTGTGTCTCTTTCTCCTCATCGAGAGCCTCATAGGAGGTACGGTAATGCTCAATACGCTTCAGGAAGTCCTTCACTGCATGCTCTTTCTCCATATTAGTGTAGTCTGGATTGGTCACCTTGCACTCCTATAATATCGAACAATATTTTGAAAATAATTACAAGACAATTTAATAAGTAGCACAGTATTGGCATTTACTGAGAATACTGAATGGTTTGTTGTACTTGTGGCAAAGGATAAAGGTCGGATTGTTATTTTGGTTGACAGGGACACCCGTCACAACAGACAAGACTCAAGAGAAATATTTTGTCTATAGAATACACAGCATTATACAGGCAATGCATCCACACAACATCACAAACACAAATACAAAATGTAAATAAAAAATTATTACCATGATATTGGTCTCAATGATGGCAGGATCATTACAGATGGATTCAATAAAGAAGAGCTTGTAGCCCATTCGCTGAGAGACAACGAGGTGGATCAGTTCACGGCGTTCCATGTTGGTGTTGGTGGCATCATAGACAGCCACCATACCACCAGACTGCAAGAACTCACATACATCCTGAAATAGAAAATAAACAAATGCATTCAGAGACTGCAAAAGTATACAGTCAGAGCCACCCATATTTCACCCTCATTCTTCAGAGAGAGAGAGAGAAAAAAAAAAATCCTGAATCCAGATTTCTCCCAAAATTGATAGTGCTGTGCATTATCTTTAATACACAAACAGTTGCTAACTTTTGATTTTCATAACGAAGTTCAATAAATATGACCTGACCTGAAGTGCGTCAAGAGCACACTTGTTCCGGATGTTGGTGCCGTCACGGTTCCTTGGGTGGAAGAAGTCGTGACCTTGGTAGTCCCCAATGGCTTGTCGGCGGTAATCCCCAACATTGAACACTGCAGCAAAATTTAAATAATTGAGATTTATAACATTGCAAGGCCTTAAATAAAATTACAAGAGCTCAAACAGCATTGTATTGTAATGCAATATAGCTGTAAGCATAAAATATTTTGAATAAGATGATAATTTTGCAGTCTCCAACAAAAGTTTCTGGGCAAGTTCAACAGCCTAAGATGATGTGTGTGACATTATTGGTTAGCAACCAATATTAATTATTATAATATGTCTCAGCCAATATTGATACAACACGTGCCTGAAGCAAGTCAATAATTCATGCTGGAAAGAGATGGGGGTGGGAAGGGGACTGCAGGGATATCTGCTCAGAGGGATCCTAGGAGACGGTGCCAAAAGCTTTAGACGTAACAAAGTGTCAGGTGTATACCCCTCCTCATAATGATAATGGAAGTATTTTAGTGGTGTCATGAACTATGCATGCCATCACGACAGAAACCCTGAAATTTCCAATACAGTAGGGTACTGTGTTTCTTTCACAACTCCTCTTAGTAAAGGTGAGATAATACATAATCATTTGACAATTAATATACTCAATTTAACTAACCTTTAGTGGGGAGTCCAACCCAGTTGAGGTAGCGTGCAAGTTTCATGGCAATGTAAGTCTTGCCTCTGGCTGGAAGCCCCACCATCGCCACCACATGAGGTATGTTCACGTAGTCCATCCCAACTTCTAAAAAGAAACATTATACCATAATTAATACCGGTATGCAGTCAATAACCAATAAATATTTCCAATACTGTATGAATAACGTTGAGGTTATATCATATCAAGTGAACTTCTTATCAGTAAATAATTCCCTACTGTGCTATACAGCACAAAAAAAAATTCACTTCGAATAAACTTTACATACTCCTTACGACGATGACATAGGCACTTCATTGTGACATGATATCGCAAGTCTGCTACGAGAGCAACTATGTCACTTTATTAATTGGGGCCTATCTAGTATCTACCATGTTACTTTATATATATCCTGTGTGTCGAACAGTATACAGTAACATTCTCAAGCAGCTTTACACAGGATATATTAACTTGAGTTAATTATTCTTTTATTTTATTTTTTATTTTATTTTTTTTCCAAGCATTAACACACTGCACTTATTTTACTGTCAACCAAATCAAAGCTGTGCCCGGAAAATCTGGCAGGAAAACAACCGTGTATTTTAACTCCCAGCAGGACTGGAATTTCAGATGGTCAGTCGTCACCCTTCAAACGACTTTTAACGCAACAACAGCGTTAACCAATGCATGATGATAATATTTGCACTCACTTTCTCCAGTAAAATAGATTGATTGGAGGCAACTTTGTATCTCCAATAAAGAAGCACTCCAAAACTTCACACTTAGGCCTATTGTATTTTCAACAAGAACCAATGCTGTGTACAGAAAATTAGGTGCCACAGTAGGCTACACGAATGCCAGATGGTTACAGTCCTAACCTTCAAACGTCTTTCAACCACACCTGCAGTTGGGTTATGTGATGGAGAACAGTGTAGTGAGTGTACTGCAAATGTGAGTGCTAATCATTCGGTGCTGTTTCCAATGTGACTAGTTTTTTTTGTGTAAGCCATGCACATGCAACTAACTAATACTGGTTAAAAAAAATAATAATGATGTCCTGGATAAGAGGGTCAGACACACACTCAGAAGTTGAAAATGCCTAATAATGTGGATGAAGATCACGGTAATGGTGAGAACAACCAAAAGATGTTAAGATACCCCCAAATCACAAAACGATTAACGTCAAAGCAACAATGACAATGTGTGTAGTCTACAGTAATTTGATGTTTGTTCACATGTGCACATTTTGTTGCTTCTTCCACCTTCTATACATGCTCTTAGTCAGAAGTTCAGTCATGTTCGTCCTCCATTGTACATTGGAGGTCTTGGCAACTTGGCATCTACAGTCTACCACCGAAATCTCCACTATACATGTGTTATAAAATATATGAGATTGATGTAGTTTTTTTTATAGTTTCAATCAGTCACATAAAGTAATTGCCATTATAATCGAACAAAATATTTACTATTTAGAATAAATCCTTGGCCCTTATGAATCCAATGCTGTTTACAACCACGAGCGCGCTCTTTAAAACTGGACTCCAAGATTATCCCTCTCTTGCTCCAGATTGTATTAATAGTATTTTCATGCTCGCTGATCCTTGTTTGGAAGCCGCATGTCATGTTGTTGTTCCTAACCGCGTGGCAACACCGTCACTTTCAGATAAATGGAGTGGCATAATGCACCTTAGTTATGGGATAAGTGAAGATTGCATTTACTCAATTCAAGAACATTTATTCAATATACAAATACAAGTACTTAACACGTATGCATATAAAGAATAAGATACGTTGATTATATGTCGTTGCCTAAAAGTGAATTAAATGGTTTGACATTCCTCCAAACTATGTCAGGAAACAGACGATCTTAGTATTAATGTTACTTTAATGAGGGATCTGTTGTTTCCTGTCATAGTTTGGAAGACTCGGAGACCTTCCAATTCACTAACAAGAGTATCTCCCATTAACTCTACGGATGTCTTGCCAGGATGAAACACAGCACCTCACACTACGGAACACATTATGAAAGACTTCACAGCACTCAATTACACACGCCAACAACGCAACATAATTTACAGTAGGGTCCAGGCCATGGTCTTTCCTCAGTAACTTGGGGCTATTTGGTCAGTGAGGAACAACAACTCTATGGGGTCCACACAAATGCCTTCAACTACTAGCCTACTCTTGCTCTACAAATCAAGTTCATATTTTTTCTTTCTTTCTTTTCTTTTCATTCAACACCTCTGAACCATCTTCCATTTTCGTTACTAAAAACAAATGTATACCGGTATACTGTAGAATATTGTCCCATGGTGTCAACAAAAATGACAAATAATGGAAATATAAATTGCAAGCTATATTCATAACCAAAACTTCTGCAAATCTTATATGGTGGCGACTAAAAAACACAACAAATATAGGCTGTAATGATAAATAATGCAATATGTTCGTACATGTTTTACAGCTACACAGTGTCTGTCACTGATTGTGATGGGGAAACCAATATTTAAGAGTAAAAACGAGGCGAGTGCGAGAGTAATGACAAGTATCGCTAGAATAATGGGAATGTTTACTGGGTGCGACGAAGTAGAGAGGACACTAACCTTGGCTGGCAACCAGTAGTGTGTGTTTGTGTTCCCCACTCAAGTTGCCACAGGGACATGGCCAACCTTATATACAGCCTGTCTTACTTTCACCATTCCCTTGTTGAAAATTATAGCTTGGAGGTGATGCATCTACTCTAGCCTTATACAGCAACCAAAACATTAAAGGTAAAGGTTCCTTACATCATGTGCCAGGTTCATAAATGAGATAGGTAGTGGTCAAAAGATGCCAAGAACCATACGAACTCGAATACAGCTCATCATCATTACTGTGACTTCACAGACCAGTACCGAGGCCTTGCAAGATGTGTCACTGAGTACAATACAGTCGCGGACAAAAATTTCGTCTACTTCTCATTAACTCGTATTGATCACGAGTGTATTGATGGAAAATTATTATAAAGTTGTATTCAAACAAAATTATACACGCCAAAGTGCACAATTTACAGTGTAAAAGAACGAGTAAAACATATCAATATCCATGGCTACAGTAAATGATCAATTCAAAGACAGTCCCTAACAGTAGGCTACGTTATACCGTATATTCCGGATTCTAACACAATGATCTTTCTCCGTTCATCATGCACCCTAAGGAAGGAAGTAATCCATTCGGGAGATGGTTCGTTACACTTTTTATTATTATTATTATTATTAATAAAATAGACCAGAGACAAAAAGCTGGGAGAGAATGCAAGCATTCTATCAATCCGAGGACCCCAGCCCCATGAATCATTTAAACAATATTTCACGGAATGTAAAGAAAACAATAGAATGGAGTGTCAGTGAACTTTTGTTCGTGACATAAAACTTGTACCGATATGGTGCATTGTCCTTTGTATCCATCAATGACACTTCCAGTTCATCAACAGAACTTTGTTTCAGCTGACGGCAGTTGCCCACTTTCCTTATATTCTAGCATTGGCCTACTATTTGAATAGCGTGTGTGTGTGTGTGTTATCACTTGGTGACCAGTATCAGGCAGGAAATCACGCTAGCCACATAACAGAATATCATTGAGTTAGTTATTATCTCTACATAACAGCCCAAACAACTAATGATGATGGAGCCAAGACGTTTGTTGCCTACTTGGGTCCTCATCTAGAGTGCAATGATACTTTGAAAACTTGGTTATAGCCTGACATTTCACGGAACAGCTATTTCACCAAGGGTAAATAAGCCACACCTAAATATATAAAGGCAAATAGGCAATCCGTGTGTCAAATTTTTCCTAATGTCCAGCGTCTTCTCTTCAACTACTGAGAACTTCTAACAGAATATTGACACACCCATGGAAACCACAATAGGAAATCCTGTGATAATTTAAGATTGTTAAATGTCGACCCAGTTCCGAGCTCCCTCCGAGGAGTTAGCCAATTAGACCTGCGAAGCGAGATACGGGATGGTGATAAGGTGATACCTTTCCCCATCAGTTTTAGGCTACATGTAGTTACCAGCCTCGAACTCAGGCTACCTGTGAGCGAAGAGAGAAAATCACTACACCAACCCTGTAACCCTGTTGCTCACGCCATTATAACAACAATTTAAGCCAAGGTGTATCTCTTGGCTACGCTGAGTAAATCAAGAGTTAAATATAGAAAAAATAGTACCGGTATTGTAACTATTGTTGCCAAGGGTACTAGGGACAGCTACAGGCTCTCTGAGTAATTATTATTAGCAGGCTCGTTATTCTCGGAGAGGAACAAATTATACTGGTATCTGGCACAGATTCATCTTTCCAAAATCCCGAAATACTTTATATTTTTCATTAATCAAATATATTGCCTATAGGAACATTTTACATATTGGTAGTGAGACAGAGTTGACTTCCTGTACTGATGTATTCAAATTAATAATATAAAATGCATATATTAAAACTGTATCAATAACACACTCATTATCTACATTTTATCAATTGCAAGTCAGCAGTAGCCTACTGTGAATACTGTAGAGTCGTAGACAGACAACCCATTATTTCATGCAGATAGTGCGCACGATTCTTGCTCAGAGTTGCCAGTTACACACTTAAAGTTCATTGGTTGGCCCCTGACTATCTCGTCTCCTATTGGTCGCTGCGAGGGTGTGGCGGAGGCGAGGCTGTGCAAGTGTTCGTTTCCATGCAATTTTGTTAGTGTTAACATTGTAAATCACTTTATATTCACAACTGTACGTAATATGTAATGTTATATAATAAAACACACACAAAAATTATACCCAGTATGATTATACTTTCATGAAAGTAACTACAATTTTTTTTTATATCTATCACCGTATCGAAGTTGAGTACAGGCAGCAGAACATCTCTGAAAGTCGTTTCAAAGTCAAGCTCCATCTGAGTACAGCAACTATTGCTTATTAGAAATACAGTACAAATATAATTAAAATAATCTCATGAAAGTCTCCATGAAAATTCAGGCTGTAATTTTATCTTGGCAATCCCTGGGAACACCTGTCATATCATATCACCCCTTGGCAGGTATGAAGGACGACGATACGTGTAACCTTCACACTTTAAGGCACACACGTACACAATGTTTTATTATCCGATAAAATGACAGATTCTGCTATATTTATACGAGAGGGGTCCATTGAAACAAATGTATTTAAAATTAACTCAAAGTCTCTCTCTCTCTCTCTCTCTCTCTCTCTCTCTCTCAGACACACACACACACACACAATAAACTGTAGATGGTTAAACAGCATGAAATGTCTGCAAACGCAACAGAAGGTAGGAAATCTTACACTTGTACAATAATATACATAAATTTTTATTCAATTGTGTCTACCTTGAGTATGTAAAATTTTCCTTTGACCAGCAAGCAATACACGCTTTCATTAAATTAAAACGAAGGCTCAAAATTTACTGTCATCGTACCGGTGCGGAAAGTTTACAGTGATGACCAACAAGATGCAAGAGTACCACAAGTTACATCAGCTGTTCAGTCTCACCTCGTCCCCCCCCCCCTCTCACTCTCTCTTTCTCTCTCTCATGTTGGGATGAAGTGGAAACCCTGAGAACGTGAATATAAGAGTATATGACCGCAGAGGTGAATCAAACGGGGTACAGAGCTGTGATGGATTCTTCATTATAATGCACGGTTGGCCACAAGAATTCTTACACAGGCTATATGGAAGAGAAGTTATCATTCTGAAAATACTGAAATTAATGGTCTACCAAGTGACTCGGGAATTACAAAACTACAAACCTAATAAGCAACAAGTAGGGTTGATCATAATCCTGTACACGACTAACAAAACTAACATGATTCGATACGGTATCAGTTAAGAATGATTGGCAACACACTCTAACATTCATTATGATCAAGGGGAATATCAATGATTCGATATGGTAGGTAAGAAGACTTGACTAGGCGTGAACATGATACAACAATAATCATTAACTTTTCAGGCTAACGGATTTAAAGTTCACATTTATAACTTCACAATAAAAGGTAAGTTCACATTTATAACCTCACAATAAGGTAAGTTAGGCTAAGCTACAATGGCTTGGAAATAACTGGCAGAGGGAGAAAAAGTTAGCACAAAAACATGTTAACATTGCAGTAGAAACGAGTGACATTCGACATCAACAACAACAGGCCTTTGCTGCAGTTGTCCCATAACGCTCTCTCTCTCTTTATCTATATAGGCTTCTTTTCTATCTACAGTATATCTACCGAATAGATATTACAGCTGAATGGTTAAGCAATAATCTACTACTATTCAATTTAGATGTCTGCCTGCAGGTGGTGTTCCGTTTAGTTTTTTACCTGTTTGTTTGTTTTACGATTTACTACTCCACTATATTACACTCAATTTCACGACCAGTAAAACGATTAGATTAACTCGCCCTCTGATAACGGTTGCACAATCTCTTCAACTCAACTCTTCCTTTCTTCAGTGTACCGTACGTATATAGTTCTTCCCAGACCCGCTCCTCCTGCCATTCATGTAAGGGCATAGCACCTTTAAAATTATTATCGTCAGTAGGCTACTTGTATAATCGTGAGGGAGGGACGTGGAGAGTACACCACATAGGCCTAGTTAGGTATCTCTTAATGTATTTACCCACTGCCAGCCAGGTGTCACATATCAATAACATACTTCAGTCACGGTTTGGCCATACACAATAGATTAAAAGGTCTTCAAATATTCCTGCTCCTATTCCAACGCCCACGTCCTCCAGGCACCCCTCGTCAGTCCCTGTCAGTCCCCCAAAAGTTCCCCTCACTCTCCTACAACTTACACAACCCACTTTCTTCAATTATTAGTGGAGACAAGCCTTCTTCTGTAAGGTTTCTTAAACAACTTTCGTGTTTTTGAGATACAAATTATTATGCCTTAGCTTACCAGATTGTCACCTACTTACGTAAAGTTTGACAACAAAGGGAAGTAGCCTACACATAAATACACAAATGCAATATATCATTTCCCCCTTCTTTAGCCATACACACATGACAAAAGTTTTCGCGCAATTATGTATAGACAATTTTTCACCGTTTATCACACCCTGCTCCTTTTATTTATTTACTTATTTATCTTTGCTATTTCCCTTATTTCCACCCTTCCTTGGCCAAACACACACGTCAAAGGTTTTCCTAGATTACCCCCTTTCCGGTCTGTTGCATGACTGGATATGGACTTTTTGTACAATAGGAAAATATTTGGTCGTCTCCTTTATGGCTAGATTCAAGGATAATAATATTTTACTTGTTTTTCTCTATTCGATGTTTTAATTACGGCGTTTTTTCTTTTAACCCACTATCTTATTCTTTTGTGTTATCTCGACATTTTTTCTGTACCAACTGTATATAATTTTCACGACTCGTTTAATTAATATATTACAATCTTTATCAATAAAAAAATTCCTATAGGTAAGGTTCGTTCTCTCTCTCTCTCTCTCTCTCTCTCTCTCTCTCTCTCTCTCTCTCTCTCTCTCTCTCTCAGAAGGTCGATACGGGCAGAAGAGAAGGGCGCAGCAAGGGCAGACAGGGGATAACCAGGCAGGTAGGCAGGAAGGTAGGGGACAGGTATGCAGCAAAATTTATAGGGAGAGAGAGGGAGAGAGAGACACTTGATACCAGAGAAGGAGAGAGAGAGAAGAGATAAATTGTGACGTCTTCAGAATGGGAGCAGCAAATCAATCACCAGTTTTAAAGTGACTCTTACGTCACTTTTACATTGACCTACGTACTGTATTCCCCCTCCAAGACCTGCTGTGTTTAGAAATCAAAGTGGCGTAAGGATCATTTCAGCTGACTGGATTAAATGCAACTTCTATTAGGTGACATTAAAGTAATTTCAACATCACTTGTGTTAAGAAGTTTCATCTTTATTAAGCAGAAATGTGGACCAAAACGTATCAAGCATTTTGGTGTGAATACAAGAGTTTACGTGTGTTATTTGTCTCAATTACACACGATTAGTACTACATATTATAGAATAGGAGAGGGGAAACTTATGACCGTGAGAGTAGGCTACATATGTGAAAGGAGACAGCGGGAAGAGCAGGTAGAGAGACCAAACAACAAAAAATCACCCACATGACACTGGAGGCATATTAATGAGGAGAATTCTACCAGAGGCGACCCTAACTTCACAATGTGTATTAGAAAGTCGACAACTGGAAAATACGAAAACATTAAGGGGGCAATACAATACTGGTAAATCTGGAGTAGGCGACAAAGCAACAAACAGCAAGGCCACAGTTGCTTATTCTAAAAAAACGAAAAAAAAAAAACGATGCAATGTGCCGGAAGAGGAAGGAAGGAAATAAAGAGGGAGGAAGGAAGGAAGGGAAGGAAGGAAATAAAAAGGAAGGAAGGAAGGAAAGGGAAGGGAAGGAAGGAAGAAAGGGGAAGGAAGAAAGGGAAAGGAAGGAAGGAAATAAAGAGGAAGGAAGGAAGGAAAGAAGGAAAGGGAAGGAAGGAAAGAAGGAAAGGGAAGGGAAGGAAGAAAGGGAAAGGAAGGAAGGAAATAAAGAGGAAGGAAGGAAGGCAAGAAGAAAAGAAAAGAGAGAATGAAGGTTGTTAGGGAAGTGGAAAAAACATGAGGTTGAAAGGAAGGTCATTTTATTGTTTGGAGGTGATGAAATATAAATTCTCCCATGACGTGTCCATTACATAACAGGCCCAGATAGATCTTTCTTCATACAGTTTCATGGTTTTATCAGATCTGGGTTTGTCCACTTTTCTGTCTGTCTGGGTAATAATTTTGTTTGTTTGTCTATCTGTCTCTCTGGGAAATAATTTTGTTTGTCTACCTGCCTGTCTCTGTAATAACTTTGTCTGTCTGACTATCTGTCTTTCTGGGTAATAATTTTCTTTGTCTGTCTCTCTAGGTAATAATTTTGTCTGTGTCTATTTGTCTCTGTGGGTAATAATTTTGTTTGTCTGTCTATTTGTCTCTCTGGGTAATAATTTTGTTTGTCTGTCTATTTGTCTCTCTGGGTAATAATTTTGTTTGTCTGTCTATTTGTCTCTCTGGGTAATAATTTTGTTTGTCTGTCTATTTGTCTCTCTGGGTAATAATTTTGTTTGTCTGTCTATTTGTCTCTCTGGGTAATAATTTTGTTTGTCTGTCTATTTGTCTCTCTGGGTAATAATTTTGTTTGTCTGTCTATTTGTCTCTCTGGGTAATAATTTTGTTTGTCGGTCTATTTGTCTCTCTGGGTAATAATTTTGTTTGTCTGTCTATTTGTATCTCTGGGTAATAATTTTGTTTGTCTGACTGTCTCTGTAATATTATCTGTCTGTCTGCCTGTCTCTGTAATATTTTCTGTCTGTCTGCCTGTCTCTGTAATATTTTCCGTTTGTCTGTCTCTCTGTAATAATTTTCCGTAAATTCTGGGTTTTCCCGCTTCTTCCCCCCACCCACCATGGCAAGAAACCCTCCAATCATTACTCGCTCGCTTTCAGTTCTATTTTCTCTCTTTTCCCCTCCTCTCCCTTTCCCCCCTCTCCCCCCCCCCCCTCTCTCTCTCTCTCTCATGGGAATCTCACCCGGTTGTCCAATCTCTATTCCCTCGTGCAACTCCAACACCATATTCATCCCAACCCACACATGACTACATTTCTTACAATTGTTTAGGAAATATAAATAAATACCAGCAAATAATAATAATAATAATAATAATAAGAAAAATCATCATCATCATCATCATAATAATAATGATAGGAGTAGTAGTAGTAGCCTATATTAGATAGTCAGAACAAAAATGACAAAAGGATGAAGATCGATTCATCAATAGCGTTTAAAACATTAATGTCACCTTCCCGCCACACACAATACACTCCCTCTTCCACTACTCCTTGGACTCTCCCCTCCCCCTTCCACTACTCCTTGGACTCCCCCCCCCTCCACCTTCCACTACTCCCCCCCCTCCCCCTTCCACTACTCCTTGGACTCCTCCCCCCTCCCCCTTCCACTACTCCTTGGACTCCCCCCCCTCCACCTTCCATTACTCCTTGGACTCCCCCCCCTCCCCCTTCCTCTACTCCCCCCTCTCCCCCTTCCACTACTCCTTGGACTCCCCCCCTCCCCTTCCACTACTCCTCGGACTCCTCCCCCCCTTCCCCTTCCACTACTCCTCGGACTCCCTCCACCCCCTCCCATACATTGCATACCGTTAGGAGTCCTTCACATAAATATTTTAGTCACATTCTCCCACGTGATCACTCTCCACAAGCATGCACGCACATTCATTCCTCCAAACACCATGCAAGTTGTCGTGACTACTCATATAATATCATCCCCTATACCTCTCCAAACAGCCCCAAACTCCCTCCTCCCCTCCCCCCCTTTCTCTCTCTCTCTCTCTCTCTTCAAACGTCACTCCTTTCCTACAAACCAACCCCCTTGTCTCCAGCTCCCCCATCCCTCTCGCACCTACGCAGCTGGAGTGTGAGAGTGTGTGAGTGTGTGTGTGTGTCCTAAAGTGAATGTCACCGGAAGGGCGCGACGAGCCCCTCAGTCACGAGAAGAATTTAGGCTGGCAACCACACTTATAAAATCAGATGAGCAAGCAAGTTTATATACGTAGGATGGGAGGAATGTTGGATGGATGGCTGGATGGATGTGTGTGTGGATGGATGTGTGTGTGGATGGATGGATGGATGTTAGGTTGGTTGGTAAATAACCTGTAATGTAGGTAGGTAGATACATAGATAAGTTAGTAGGTAGGTAGAAAGACGGACACGTGGGCAGGAACGTGGGTATGAGGGTACACTAACAAGAGGGTACACTAACAAGAGGGTAAAAAACATACAGTAATGCAAATACCAAGATCCTTAATATTCAAGGCAATGTCAGGCTACAAGACAAACACGTAGGCTACACACAAACAACCAGATAAGGCATAATCAGACACGATTAAGCGAAGGGTTCAGGCATCATAAGTGAAGGCCTTGAGAAGAGCTGGCGGGCATAGAGACAAACAAACAGGCTGGCAGGCAGTCAGGGAGGAATATGGCAGATATGTTCTTCCTGAGAAAGGCAAATTTAACTCGGTGGAAACAGGCAGTAGCAGGAAAATGAACAAAAACAATGATGTGGAGAAGAAGAGAAAGATAAGAAGTAAAACTGAACCATTTCGAGTGTTCTGCTGTAGCCTATAGGTAAGTCGGTTCAGGATAAACAGCTCTTGATTCAAACCTATAGCTATCAGAGTTCATACATTTCTAACTCTATTTTTAAAGCTTTTTCAAACATTTTATCACTCTTTCATTTTTAGAAGCAAGTTATACTCGTCTACATCTCGTCTATAGCTCTGCCAGCTTTAACTACAGCCAAATAAAAAGGAATGGGAAAAGTGAAAACCGAAAGTTGCATATCTTAGACCTGATAATTACTAAACCAGGCCCAGGCTCGTAAATATTCTTCAACCTTTAAAGGGACAGTACACTTTTGATATATTGGACTTCCTTGATTCCTCCAAAGTGTGTCAGGAAACAGGACCAGATTAAGAAAACTAATGATGTCCTGTTGCTTCCAATAGTTTGGATGAATCAGTTACTCTAGATTTACCAACATTGTACTACCCCCTTAATGGTTTATATACATTCTACAAAAAGGCAATTACTTTGACAATGTATAATCGCCATCCGACCATAGCACATACTAACACCCTCATTATCACCTCAACATGTCCACAACACCTTAACTATACAAACTAATCACCGACTGTATAATAATCATACGAGCCACTTATCAACCAATACACCGTCATTACAATCAATATCCCTAATTTCTTCTTACCACTTCAAACCACTACCCTAACCCTCTCTACACTTACCATCCCTATCATTATACCACCTCAAACCACTACTCCAACCCTTATTACACTTACCACCATTATACCACTTCAAACCACTACTCCAACCTTCTCTACACTTACCATCTCTATCATTATACCACCTCAAACCACTACTCCAACCCTTATTACACTTACCACCACTATCATTATAACACTTCAACACCACTATTCCAACCCTCTCTACCTCCACACCATAGAGAGCGCCAACACCACAACCACCAGTATATTAATGCCATCTCAATACCACTACCACAATACTTTCAACCTCTACACTTCTAACCGCCTCCTTCACTATATCACCTCACTATTCTACCCCAACCTCTCGACCTACACACCAATCAACACCATCAGTACCCCAAGCCTCTCTTCCTCCATCACTACCACCTCGACCCTCTAACATCACTATACCACCTCAAGTACTCAACATAACTACCACCAACCAACCTTTTCTACCTCAACACCAGTCATCATCACCATCACTACCAGTATCATTCCGACTATCAAAATCAGCCACCAACAGGGAACGGGGGGAGGACACAGTTTGACATCAGAAAAACAGGTCTGTTATGGATAAGATAACACCGAAATATACCTGTCCGACTGGTGTGTGACGTCAGCAAACACACACACACACACACACACACACACACACACACACACACACACACACAAAGGAGAGTAAAATTCAATATGGGCGTGAGGAATTTACGGTACAGCTGCCGACAAAAGTTCTGCAGGCTTCCAAAGACGTTCGTATTTATTAAATAGAACCGTGATTTTTTTTTTCTTTGTCGAACACGAGTCAACTGTGTCCTCCAAAATATGCAACTGGAAGAATCAATTGCTTCCAAATAGGCTAACCGACATCACCACATACAGGTCGTTCAAGTATTCATATCAGAGTTGTTAGGATGCATGGGAAACACGCAGGCTTGTTGTCATGGCCTGTACACTACAAGGTAACCCGTTCAATGACCTGATCCAGTATACAGACTTACCATGTAGGAACACAAAGGAATGTGTTTAGTACACTAGTCAGACGTTCCTTCCTGGTACCACATACATATATACAACACCACTGTATGACTCACCAAGCTCCCTCTGTTTGTCTCTAAGTGTGTGTGTGTGTGTATGTATGTATGTATGTATGTATGTATGTATGTATGTGTGTGTGTGTGTGTGTGTGTGTGTGTGTGTGTGTGTGTGTGTGTGTGTGTGTGTGTGTGTGTGTGTGTGTGAGATCAAATTTTACCCGTGGGAATATTAACAAACAATAGTTAGTAAGTGACGGCACAGTGCGTGAGTGTAGAGGAGTTAAGTACACATAGATAATAATCTTATTGCATAGACTACACTGGTTAGAATAATTTTGCTTATTAAAAGGCATCAGTAGCCTATATGAACACGCAATAACTTCGTCAAGTGCGGTACTTGCTATTTTTACTGCATTCCAGGGCCTAAAAAGAATTCAGTTCACTGTGAAGAATAGGATGGTTCTTGTATATGTGTCCATAATTTAGTCACATGAAAATAGCAGCTTTCAGATGTGGCACAGTTACCCCTTGCTACTCTTGGCACTGCTCGGGCTTCACACACACACACACACACACACACACACACACACACACACACACACGGGGGAAGGGATGGAAAGGAAAAGAAACAAAGAAAAGAGGAGAGGATATATAAGGAAGACAACAGGAGGGAAATTAATGAAGTAATTAGTAAATCTCTGCCAACAGACGGAATCCAACCAAACTTAACGGCATGGAGATCTAAAACATTGCTAATTTTTTTGTTGCTCTCATGTACAGTCGGCCTCAGGAATTCGTATACACACTGTGACATCAATGGTTCGTAGCAACTAGAAATTTAAGTACCGATACATTAATTTCCTAACTATAATTTCCTAGTAATGTTATTTGGTTAATATTTGAATCAGTCGGCAGAATTCTCCTTACAGCATGTGCAGAATAAAAACACCTTTTAACCAATGCTCTGTGTATGAATTCCGGAGGCCGACTGTACATCAAAACCTCCAGTAAATAGAGCAAGAACTAGGATTGACGATTTATTCATCCCTCTCTCTGTTTTTATGATTCACATTAGCCTACAAGAACATTCACCAAAACATATGTCAGGTTCACTTTCACTTCCCTTTCCTTCATCTCTGGTGTCGTTGCTCTCTTTCTCAATATGCTACAGTCCCCTTAGCTTTCCTCTCCTTCATCTATCTGGCATCGTCCTTCTCTTTCACATAATTTTGGCCCCCTCATGGTCCTCGTCCTCATTAGCCAGTTTCCCATAAAAATAATAATAATTTCTGTGCCATCTCTTCCACTTCTCACCTCTTGGACTTCCCTACCCAAGATGAGTGCCAGAGCAAGTGAGGAAGGAGAGAGAGAGAGAGAGAGGGGAGAACTACTACAATGAATGGGGTCGCCGAATTTACATAAGTACTCAGTTGATGGTATATTAAGCTTGTGTGAATCTGTAGTTTTAAGCGAACGAGTGTTTGTTTGGGTCTGTTGTAGTACAGAGTGTCTATTGCAATGAGAGAGAGAGAGAGAGAGAGAGAGAGAGAGAGAGAGAGAGAGAGAGAGAGAGAGAGAGAGAGAGAGAGAGAGAGAGAGAAAATGGGGGATGCTATATGTAGACAGCACTGATTGAAAGATAAAAAAATATGTAGGAATATTAATAGAATGTGAGCGAGAAAATGAACAGTAATATAATTGTATAAATAGTAGTTGTAAATGAGATAAGAGACGGCCGGGGAGTTGAGGTGGATGAGTGACACTGAGGGAAGGGGATGGGGGAGAGGAGGAGAAGTAAGGACCAGTGTGGGAGGGTGGGTGGCGAGACAGAACGAGAAATGGGGACGAGTAGAGAGGTCAAAACTGTCAGTCTGTCACGTAGCATCATTCCACGTGTGACTCTGTGTGTGTGTGTGTGTGTCATCCTACCCTCTGGCATGCACCCATATATGTTGCCAAGACTGACTTTCACATTGAACGTACAGCACACAAACATATTCATCTGACATTGACCCATACACCAAACTCAAGTGAAACAACAAAATCATAACAGCGCCAGAATACAAGCAAAAGACATCACAGCATTAGACCAAACGTAAATATGACAATACTGTACAGGCAAAATCATCATATCGTTATACCAAAGCTGAAAAAGACAATACACACACACACACACACCTACACCTACAAGCAATCAGGCATACCTCATATTGTTTGCCACATTTTTTTATATTTACACCACACGATCAACCCAGTTCATCATCACCAAATTTTCACTCTCACCATTTAGTCTACTGTATTCTATATCCACTCACCACAACCTTTATATACACAATCGCCACACAACACCCCACTAATGTCTATCACCTCATATAGGCCTACCAATCCTATTCAAGTAGCCTAGGCCTAGAGCACACCCTCGGAAACTTAATTCTGCGCACGCAAAGATAGGCCTATACTG
The DNA here is from genome assembly GCA_033782935.1 of Petrolisthes cinctipes. Taxonomy (NCBI): domain Eukaryota; kingdom Metazoa; phylum Arthropoda; class Malacostraca; order Decapoda; family Porcellanidae; genus Petrolisthes; species Petrolisthes cinctipes. The sequence continues at coordinate 119,555 of JAWQEG010002276.1, forward strand.
GGGCGAGACTGGGCGTCAAGTGGTCATGAAGTAAACCTTTTATGTTGTCATTTTACAGCGGGTATCTCATTAGCACACTCTTCCCTCGTCCTCTGGTCAATGTAAGAATCACTCCGTTCTCCAGCCTATAAATGTAGAAGACTCACAGTGTGCCGAAGTCGTTACCAACTTCTTAAGGTGGTAATTATTTTTTGGTACATTGGAGTGCCTTGATTCCTCCAAAGTATGCTAGGAAACAGAACCAGGAGAGCGTAAATAATGGTGTTATGTTGCTTGGAATAACTTGGAGGATTCAGTTGCTCCAGATTTACCAACAAAAAACTTCCCCCTTAAATAACAAGGATTTACAACAAGAAACTAGGAGACACACTCAGTCAGAAACCGTACTCTACACTATAGGGAATCAAAGGGAAAGTCACGCCACTTCAACCACCACAAAAGAAACCACAAACATGCATTACAACACACGCACACAATATTATTCTGTGAGTCATTCTACAAGACACCTGTGCACACACCCCCACACATACACCTGACTCCCTCTGCCATTTACAACAACACGACCACCTCGTCCTCGATATATTTAGTCAAGTTATATTTACACTTGGAACACACACACACACACACACACACACACACACGATCCTGCAAACTATACCAGGAACTAGACTACCTCGGTATGCGAATAGGGAGTTTTGTAACATAGTTTGGAGGAATAAGGTAGCCCTTAAATTCGCCTACTACAATTACACTAACAACCTTTCTACCGACCATGGATGCTATTTGTAGATTTGTAGTTTCATTATACCAAATGGTCGGCAATTTCATTTCAGCAAAGAGGGTCAACCTGTGAATGTGGGCGAATGTGAAGCCTCCTTATTTTCAAACATAATTTTATTCCAGACAACATACGGTACTCTCCGTGTATACGAATAGAAAATTTGTATTGTAACATAGTACATAGGAATAGATAGCATTCTAACTACATGCAACTCGCCTACAAGATATATCTCTCCTAACACCTTCACAAACCTTGAAGCTGCGAAAAATTGCTGTGGCTTACATCTGACGCTTTAATTAAACCATTGTGGGGGAAGTTATAACCGGGGAGAGCCTAGTATAGTGTTGGTAATTCAGGAGAAATTGATTCCTGCAAACTATTCCAAGCAATAGTCCAGAATGATGTACAGTCGGCAGCATAAGTTCGCTTCATTTCCACCATCGTATGTATTAGCTATAGTGATGTTGTAATACAATTTTAATGCAAAGATGACAGATATAGTTCTCATCTGGTAAATTACGTTTGTTATTGGAATAAAAACTGGTTCGGAAGTAACTATCTGAAACTATCTGGTTATTATTAGCACTATTAAGTACATGAGATGGACGCGAATTTATGCTGCTGGCTGTACCAAACGTGTATTTCCCCCTAATAAAAACAACCGAGACGTGCAAACACAAATCATCATAATGACATTTCGGGTTCATGTTGTTAGTACTCCAATTTATTTTATTTTTTTTTTATTTTTTCCTTAGTCAGCCCGAGTGTCCCTGTACAGTTGAACGAGTCAGTATAAATATACAATAAGTATAGAATAAGTATTATCGCCAGTGGAATAGGCTTACCAACCCTACATAACACTAGCAATAGGGGTGATTCCAAAACTTTTTTGGCAGACTGTATTGTACTTGTTGACCTTGGATCTTGTTCACTAGGAGTACCAAACCCTGACGCCCACTACCACCATGACCACGTTACCAGCCTCGTCGTGCCAAACAGCAACAAAAAACAGGCCTCCATGCAACAGAAAAAGTGATGCGCGCGTGTGTGTGTATGTTGGGGGGGGGGGGGGAGGGGTATGCTAATGGTGGCGACGGGAAGTCTGTCTGGGAAGTGAACAAACAAGTGACCATGTGGTGGCAAGAGTACAGTAGAAGTTATGCCCCTGGGTGTTTGTGTGCTATTGTAGCTTCCTGGTGGATCACAACACTGAATCCACCACACAAGTGGAGTAGGCCTATCACTTACAGGATTGGTACTTTGGGATCGTAGGGTACACTTGAGTGGTTCAAACCTACAATGCTTAGAAGAAAAAAGAGGATAGTTGGAGAAGTCAAGAGCCCCTTTTAGTTTATGCCTAGACGACGGGTGTTTAGGGGGAGGGTAATTCCGCTTTCGTAGATAATGCTCATTTTGACTCTTGTCCAACGCGCTTTGTGAATGCAATCTAAGGCAGTGACAGTATGTGATTTTATTCAATCTTTTACGTATAGTAATTATTAATGCAAACCCACACTATAAATTCTGGAGAGAGTAAAGCAGGTGTTGAAGTGGCTGTCACACCGAGGTCATAAGGTAGAAGGGCTCACCATCTCTCTTCTCTGGATCCTAATTTAAAATGGAAATGAGACAAGACCGGTTGATATGTTGTGGCCTTGTCGGGGAGGGATATAATAACAATACAAGTGTGGAGAAAGTTGGGAGAAGCAATTTTGTCCTTAAGGGGAGATTATAAAATTATTCTCTTGTTGGTGAATTGGAAATTCTCCGATTCCTCCAAACTATTCCACAAAACAGAACCAAATTAGTACCACTTAGGGAGTCTGTTTTCTGGTATAGTTAGGAGGGATCAATATAACCTTCCAATTTGCCCACAAGAGAATCTCCCCTTAAGTGAATAAAAGCTATTAATGATGATAATATTTAGGGGTATAAAGGAATTCTGAATATATTCTAATATTTACAACTAAATTAAGGAGATATACAAATGAGACCATATAATACGAACTGAAAAAACAGTTACCTATACCAAGTCTGTTCCAATATGCTTCAGTTATACGTAGAAATAAGCCGAGGCAAAAACTTTATTTACTATGAGATACTTTCTTTTTGATGAATTTGAGGGGCTATTGATTCCTCCTAACTATGCCAGAAAACAGATGACCTTCATGTTACTAAGAGGGGATCTGTTTCGTTGCATAGTTTGGAGAAATCAGAGACCTTCCAATTCACCAACTAAAGAATCTCCCCAGAAATTCTTTGTTATATCGCTTTCCCTGTGATATGTACAACGTCTATGAAACGTTGGCGATATATATCAACAATATTTATAAAACTTCACAATAACCAATACAATACAGTAGTAACCCCTTCACCTCACACTTCATAAACCCTAACAGAGCTAAATGTTTTTTTTTTTTAACCCGACACAAGCAAAACAAGTGTTTACCTAGAGTTCTTTCCTACAAATACCAAGAAAAATACCTCCGAGCATAAACTCGTTTTTTATCTCGCCTAAGGATCCTGTGATCGTGTATAAAATTTGGAGGGTTCTAATTCCTCCTGGCCATACCACAAAACAAGCTCCTTCCTTATCGGTGGTGTTTCGCGGCAGTATTTGAAGGATTCATTTACCTCCGATTTTCTATCTATACATTACAGGGTCCCTTTAATTAACATACATAGACACTCTAGCCTAATTAGTTTTAATTTATTATGTCTTTTGTTTCCTAACTATTATTATGGATTACAGCAGCCCATAAGCTCGGGTATCGTCTCTAATATATAATACTGCATATAGCCTAATACAAAATATATAACAGTGCTTGATGTGGACAGTGCGTGTGTGATATTATTAGGATTGACTCTGAACTCTGATAGTTGGAATTGTAGTAACTATAAACCAACACTGACAACCATACATGTATGAACCAAACAGTACCGTAAGTTTTACTATTTCTATGTTCCCTCTCCAATCTACATCATCATCATCATTACAGTTTTGAGTAGCCTAAATGAAGAAATTATGAAAAACGAAACGTGTATTCTCGACTTGGACTATAGGCTACACTGCCTCCGCTCCCGCGTTGCAAACTTAAAGGGGTAGTACAGTGTTGGTAAATCTGGAGCAAATGATTCCTCCAAACTATTCCAAGCAACAAGATACCGGTACAATTATTTTTGTTAATCTGGCCCTGTTTCCTGGCATAGCCTACTTTGGAGGAATCAAGGCGCTCTAACGTACCAAATTACACTACCCCTTAGGCTAACATTACCAATCTTCCTTTCCCATAAAGTTTGGATCCCGCGAAAGGATCAGAGGTAATTTTACAGATTCGAAATCAAAGGTTGAAGACCCCGGGATGTAGCCTAAACTTTACAAGAAGAAATTAAGAAACGCTTTGTGGGTGACGACTGACGAGGGAGTGAAGGCAACTGTACATACTGGTATCCTGCTGCCAACTTCACCTTGAGTCAGGTAATAAGATGGTGGCATTTTTTTTTTTTTTTAATAATACCAACCACTCCAAACTAGTTTTTGTTCCGAGGCTGACGCAATCATATAGATATCTTACTCATATAGGCTAATATAAATATACCGTACTGTACTCCTTACATACACTCCATGTTTCACGGCTGATGCAATAATTCACACACTTTACTCATGCCAATTTAAGCAACGGCACTTCTCATACGCCTACTTTTTCTTCACTGGCTAATAATAAAATCAAACCATTATTAATTATGCCACTACACATCTCCCAAGTTATCTCTTATGTACACACAGCAAAAAAACTATGGTCACAGGGGGGTCCGATGGATTTCATATACTGAACAATCCGGCTGTCTCGGTAGGGTGACTACCAATGTAACGAAGCTGTTATCGAAATCCTTAGTTCGTGGTTCATTCTGTATCGTGCAGAAGGTGTAACCATAGTTTTTTTTTTTTTTTTTGCTGTGTGTACAATATTGTTGGAGAATGAATAGGTGGTTTTTTACGAGGGTACACAGGCTAATAATACAATCAAACCATTATTAATTATGCCACTACACATCTCCCAAACTACCTCTTATGTACAGTAATGGTGGAGAATGAATCGGTGGTTTTATGAGGGTACACTGGCTAATAATACAATCAAACCATTATTAATTATGCCACTAAACATCTCCCAAACTATCTCTTATGTACAGTAATGGTGGAGAATGAATCGGTGGTTTTATGAGGGTACACAGCTCTCCACACAAAGATAACAAACAAGAAGGTTGGACACTCCATTGAGCACATGCCGTACCAAATACAAAAACAAACTACTGACTCAACAAACCCATATTGTACTCTAACTGATTTGATCGTTGACCTGAATCCATTAAACATTAATCACTTATATGTTCCCTAACGTTCAATCATCCTGTAAAGTTTAATCTATATTCTTCAGTTTGTTTTTGAGATTTTATTCACAACTAGCAAACAGACAAGCATCTGTGCTAGAAACTGTACAACTAGCAGCAATGTTTGTTAAAAGGTTTAGCATAGGTTTAGCTAACATGAGCGTTCCAACGATTGTATACTTAGTGTCACTGACTAAGAAGTCTCCTCACGTCACACTTCTGTTCACACATTAAACACATTTATTTATGCATACAGATCCTGATTATCCAATGGTCAGAAAGGCATGAAAACACACTCATGTATAATTCTTTGGTTTCAATTTTAAGTAATATAATTAATTTAAGAGTTATTTTATCGACAGAGGGAGCCAGTCAGGTCGGTCGGCCAGCCAGCCAACCATGCGACGGCTATAGCAACACAAAGAAAGCTTCCACTACTTTAGGAGCCACAGCCTCGTGAGGAATGCATCGATTGGAGAGGACCCAGTGCCCCGGTGCTACGTGCCTCAGCCTGAACTGGAAAATCAATACACTTAAATGTTAGCCTAGTTTTCAGCCAGTCATAGTGAGTTTACCATAGTATAATATACAGAGACAACTACTGAAACTTTTTAAAAAATAATAAAAAATATTTTAAAGTTCAAAGCTTTACCGTTTTCTTCGTCCATGGGATCAGAGGGTTATAGGTTTCCATGAGCGGCGCTACGAGAAATATTTCTGATCTGAGAAATGCAGCCTATTGTCAAGATTTGCAAGAAACTTATATAGGACATGCATGACATAGTACTGTTGTTTGTGTGTCGAGCCACTAATGAAACCCTTATCAATCTACTACAGTACTCTAAAGTCACAAGTATGTCAAGGTTTGGTTAGTCCAGGACTCTACAGACGTGTGTGCGTGTGTGTAAACCGCACCTCCATTACGGGCTTAGAGCTATTCTTCAGTCAGTACACATAGGCTACAAGAGAAAAACTGGTTGTCCTTCATAATCATAACCATCTCCTTTCCCGACCTTCTAACCACCGAACATAACCCAAGATCTTTTCAGCCATGGCCATATAGGCTACACCAATTGATGAATATGAGATTTTAAGTATACACTGAGCTAATCATAATAAAAATAATAATATCTGCAGTAAAGTAAAGTGGCTGTTACAAATGACACATCAACAGTTCCTTAGTCATTCCCTCCTAGCATCTTCCCTAACAAGTCGAGTTAGTTTTTATATTTTTTATGAATCTTTAATACTCACAACACCACCACCAATATATAACACAGAAGTATTATTCAGAACACTTGCACAAAATTATGGTCATTTATTCATGCAACCCGCAGCTGCGATGCATTATAATTAAAGCAGGTGTGTCGTAGTATCGTCTCTCTCTCAAGCTGCCCCTTCCACTCATGTTTAGCCTACATCCCGCCATGAGAAGTTTGTGTTGATCAACAAACCTGTAATCACCAGCACTATTTATACAATTAATAATTCTAATCATCCCCGGATATAAAATATCCAAGTGCGGTATCAAATTTATCAGCCCTCTCCTGATAGTGACGTGTTTAAATAAGGTGTCGTCATCTAGTGAGACAAGATTGAAGCTATCAACACCATGAAGCTCCGCTGTCTCATCTAGTGTGACATTCGATAATCTCGGGGCCTCGCAAGAGTCACGGGCTACTGACAGCCTACAGTCCCGAGGTTTAAGTATATAATTATAGGGAAACAAAAAAAAAAAAAAATGCGAGTTTTACCAAGTCGAGATAATAAGTGATTGCGGCGGAACTTTGCCTACCTTTGGTATCATGGTCCTGGGAATATTTTACTGGACCGATTGGTATAATGTAAACGGACAAAAGACGAAACATTTAAAAGCAACTGTACCATAAGCGTTGCCCTTCGACCATTAGACAAAAACACACTACAGTAGATCTATTATTCTATTTATGAGCTATAATGAAGGGCACGGTTAGACATGGAACTTTTGTAAACAACTTACTGTATCAAGAGTGAGTTATGCCTTGGCCATTAATTAAGTTGGTAGATCAACTTTTCCCATCCCCCCATCCAGGAATTTACTTACATGAGCATGTAGTGATACAACCTATACAGTATGTGACTCAAGATAAAGACTCGTGATTACACAACCTTGTCACTGTGTCTGATAAGGAAGTGAGTGGTATCTTATCAGTGATTTAGTACTATAGTGGGGACTGCCTTGACTGATATCTTAGTTACCCAAATTCACCTTGGAATCACTGATAACCTTTAGATTTGGAAGTATTTTTGAATGGTAATTTTCAGTCACTCGATGCATATATACCAGTGGCAGGGACCATAACCATGAAATTTAAATTAATCCATATGCCAGCCACACTGGTTGATGGAAGTGAGAAGAGCTGTGCAAGGAAAAGTTATATGTGTGGGTGGGTGGGTGTGGGTGTGCGTACATTTAGTCCCCATGTTTGTATGTTTGTATGTTTGTCAGAAGGGCTAGCCTTGAATATATGTAGTTACTGTTTAAATCCGGCAGTTTCGAGGATGAACTTAATATTTAAACAAGTTACATACTGTATGTGGTGACCAAATACAATTAAGTATTAAACATCTTCCTTGTGTATCAGATGTCAATATTCAGGGTCTCATCTTTATCAATCATAAGCTGGTGTAAACACGTAATACAAATAGTTGTGATAATATTTTAGATGCACTCGTCCATGGTAACTATATCTATGTTGATATGAGAAAATAAGATAAGGAGAATCTGAGGAAGTAATATTATATGCAGGAAAAGATGACAATGAGGAGGAGTGGGAAGTAGAATCAAGGAAGTAGTTTATCATCAAGGAAGAGGAAGAAGGAAATTCCTAAGTTTAGCTAGTACAGTTCATGGTAAAGAGGGAAGGTGAAATGTAGTGGTGGTGGAGGAAGGGAGAATGTTCCAGAAGCAACCAGGATGACCTCGCGTAAACACTTGTCACACTAGGCTACACTCCTAATGTATACTATATACTTAAGAAGACGAGCAAGGCCGCCAACACACACACACACACACACACACACACACACACACACACACACACATTGCTAGTTATTTTACATATTTGTAACGTACCTCAAAGGGTTTAATAATATTCTGCAATAATTTGTTTTAGCCTATAAAAGAATCAATTCATCGAGCTTGTCAACACAGTCGTATACAACAGGCACTAAAATATATCATGAATAAAATACTAATAAATTCTTAATCCAAGAGTGTACCTCAGTGTTGCTAATCTGTTTATAGCCAACACTCTGATAGTTCTGCATCTCCGATTGAACTGCGTCTTTTCTGGTGCATTTATCTTTAACACTCTGTGACTCATTCGACACTTAAGGCGTCGATCCTTTTTTAAGACTTTACGTAATAGTATTAAAAATGTGTGGCGTTTGGTCGTTTGTCTATTATTTGCAGTGAAAACTCTTCAGATAGGCTAAGCATATCCACATCCCAATGTTGCATTTTACCCATCTGTGTCGCAGTGTTACATTTCTTATGCATGGCAACTGATTGATAAAAATACGTATGCTTCTTGTTAAGACAAACTGCTTCGACACTCCCACAAGGAAACAAGGAAGGCAAAGGGGAACGATTATGCCTAAACAAGGAAGCAGCTACAGGAAAGAAAGTACGAGTGACAACCTTGAGGTCATGCAAGGAAGAAGACAGAGTAGCCTAGAACATACCGGAAGAGGAACTGTGGGAGGGAAGCAAGCGAGTCAAAGGAGGAAGGAAAACAAAAAGAAATGGAGGTAAACGCACCACACATCGAGGAAGGAAAGAGATAAAACCTTGTTGCTGCAACAAAAAATCTTTTTTATTATACTGTGGGCTTTATTACACAAGAAATCATGACATTATGAACTAAAACTTCAAAGGCGGGGTTTTCAATTCTGTCCAAATAATGTCGTGTAAAGAAGATAAGCAATTAATGAACAAAATACATATAGTACAAATTTCGATGTGAGATTGTAGGTTAGGCTATCGTTGGAAAAGGTTGGCGACAGAAAGGAAGGTACGGAAGCCCAGTACTATACAATATGAGCCCGAGTGGACTGCTATGGGGTAAACGAAGTACAGGTAGACCATGAGAATTTGTATATCGTTTAGGACAATGAGGAGGGAATCATGAGAGGATGTGTTGGGAGTATCTGAGGTTGAAGGCGAGACTGATATGTGGGTGGGGGAGGGTATGTTTATTGAGGCACTGTGTATCCCGCAAGCCGCTGCATTAGATAGTCTCATTGAGTGATATAACCTTCACACTAAGTGGGTGGTACAGTGTTGGTAAATCTGGAGGAGCTGATTCCTCCATTCTATTCTAAGCAGCAAGCCACCATTATTTTATTTAATCTGGTCTTGTTTGCTGACCTACTTTGGAGGAATCAAGGCGCTCCAGTGTACTGAAAGTGTATTAGGGTATCCTGTTAATTAATGGACTCCAAGGGTCGGGTCTATGAATCAAAAGCTAACCCTGCAGAACTGGGCCAATAAGCACTAAGCAGTTTCCCCAATTCTTATTTATTTTCTTGTCTAAAGCTTTGAAGACGGACAAAATTGTAAAAGCGAGGAAAAAACTATGGTGGACGAAAGGAGTGATGGTATGAGGGAAATAATTAGGACAGAAGGGAACTAGAGCAGAATGTGTATCTAGGACAATAAACAAAACCAGCATAAAAAAACAAGGAGTAGCCAGGACAAGAAACACTACTAAAACACAAACAACACGTAGGAATAATAATACCATAGTAGGGTATAGAATTATCAACATTATTTGCGTAATTTCTCTCTATCAAATGGTGGAGGGTTACAGGTTAGCGTTACCAAGGGGATAGGCTACGTGGCTCAGTGGTAGCTAACGGGGCCGTACAGTCGTGGTCAATAATAATCATCCACATATGGGTATCTCAAACAATTTGGTGTCTAATGCTTTCACGTTCACATAATTATTATGTTAGTGTTTCAAGTAGTGAGTAGCTGCTTGTAAAAAAAATGGTACCTAACCTATTTATTGGACATTTTGTCAGCTAAGCAACAGAAGGAAGCTCTCAGTCTTATGTGAGTTACCCCTATACGCTATGGATGATTATTTTTGACCACGACTGTACCTTGTCTATGACATAAATAATATGTAGACTATTTTTAAGTCAATACAATTCTTTACCGAACTAACGACTCTTCCTGTTTTGGAGTTGTCTGCAAATTCTTTGGGACTACATTATTAATCTACACCTAATTACAAGTAGAATGAAATGTGTGATTGAAGACACTTTACAAATATACCTATATAAGAAATGAAATCAGAGGAAAGCGAACTGGAAGAACTAAAATATAAAGAAACAAATATAAAAGGAGACCACGAAAACTGAAAAAATAGCAAATTGGACTACAATGTGAAGAAATTAAACAGAGAAACCAGTACAAAATAAAAAATAAAAATAAATATATAAGCCTACTAGATGGCGTAATCTGTCAAGTGAGTGAGGAAGGAAGGAAGGGAGGTTACCGGGTGGACAGGTTAAGCATAGTACTATCTAGACTCTAGAGTTAGACCTTGGCCTATCCATACCATACCTGGGGTGTGCGGGGAGGAGGTTGACTGAGGACACCCCTGACGCCACAAGGTCTCGACTTACGGGGTTAATTTACTTGGGGCCCTTTTACATCAGTCAGAACCCTAGCACTCATGATTTGGCCGTATAGAAAGTAAGGTGTGCGATTGTCACAAGACCATCAAAATACTCGAAGCCTGAATGACGAGAACAACTGACTTTTACTAGCAATAAATGATAAATTACCTGGTCATAAATGGATGGCACCACACCTTCCTCATAATAAGACTGTTAGAACCAAGACAGCTCAAGCAATTTTTAGCCTCCTGTTATTATTACTATTGTCCTTCTATCCTCGAGACGAAACAAAGGCAAGGGGTAGCCAAGTAGAGCAAAGAGAGGGCGGGGTTGGCAGCAAGAAGCGGGGGAAGAGGAGGATAGTGGCCACATGGGTACGTATGTTACCTTATATTGCAGAATGAACCAGGGACATTGAGAGGGGGAGGGGGTTATAGGTGCCCTGTAGTTAGCAAAGGGGTGTCGGTACCTGGGCAGCAAGAATTGGGGACGGTGAAAGTGTAGGAGTGCAAGGATTGGTGGTGCCTCGTCGGTAACAAGTGGGCAAAAACGGTGTAGCCTAGTAAGAATAGGGGTAGAAAGGGCGAAGCTAAAGAGACACACACAGACATGAGGTAGTTCACTATATTGTTTGTAAAATTACTATAGATATTGTGTGTCATTCCAATTTTCCTGTAAAAAATCTCATGCTAGTTTTTCCATACAACAGTAGCCTACATACAGTAGTATCTTTTATTTTTTTTCGTCCAATTTAGGCAGGCGGGAGTGGTGTGTGGGGAGGAGCCTCCCTATATGCTATACTTTCCCTCACACTAGTAGACTAGTTAGAATAGCAAACCCAAACAGCCTCACAAGGACCCTAGGTCTGATGTTGCTTGTAGGTCCCCATTTATAGCCTTTATAGCCTCACCACGCCGCACGTGGTGAGGGAAGAGGGTGGAAAAGATGTTAGATGGCAGCCTTCAAGTGGTGATGCTCACATGTAGTTATCAGATAAGCTACATAAAAATATGACGAGCAGAAAACGAGGGAAGGGACGTAGGGAGTGTGCGCAGAAAGGGGTTACCTAGGGGTCAGGCAGGTGTTGGTGGCGGAGGTGCCCGAGTGGCAAAATATTGATCAGCGTGTGCGTGAGAGGAGCCACGGCATCTCACTCATGACGACACTCGTGACCTCCACACCAAGGCTACCATCCCACCCTCCTCTCCTCACTAGCCTAAGCTTCGTTCCCCTACCCTACCCTACCCTCACTCCTCTCTTTTTATCACCTCTCCATGCACTCACTCCCTTAGCCCCTCACTCCCTTGCTTTTCCTTTTCTCCTATTTCCCCTCACACCTGTGTTTTTTTCTTTCCTCTTCATCTCTTCTCACTCCCTTGCATCTTTTCTTTTCTGTTTGTAAGAAAAAGTTGAAAATGAACGGCGAAAGGCCAGAAAACGTCAACAAGATAGGACAGGCATCAGCCAGACAGAGCAACTAGCTGGGGGGTCTCTGGGGTCAGCAACCTTGTATTCTTAATTAAAAAGGACTTCCACCTGAGATGCTTCAAAATTATTCAATGGGTCTGCGAAGTAGTCAAGAAGCCAGATTACAGGATAAGGAAGGTCTTTGTACTATCTGGAAGCGCTGATGGTGCAATGTTATAAAGGAGTCACCTTAGACGACACTGCTACAAATAGATCAATGTAATTATTAAGATTTATTTTGATGGGCTGGCACTAAGCTGTAGGAAAAATAATGAACAGATAGTGTGGACAAAGAGGCACAGCTTCAAGGTAACTGCATTGAGCAGGGTGAAATTTCTTCCCGCCTGTGGAGACAATGAACCCCCATCATTTTTGAAGTGTCAAAGATGTAACCCCAAACATGGAACTGGGCTGGTCCAACAGTGTTTGTTGTACGTCCCAGTCCCATGTGTGCAAGGGAGAACTGGTCACACCAAGATGTTCTGGCTGTGGTGGCAATCATTATGCTCTATCCACCGTGTGCCCTGATGGATCACGGCAAACGATACAGGTAAACCTCAGTGTCAGGTGGCGGCAGAGTGGAGGGGGGGGGGGGACACACACCCAACCTGCAACCTGTCACACCAACGAACAACTGTACCGGTGGCAGCCATACCACGCCGTCCACCCTTCCCACAGTTAGCCTAGATCAGTGTAGATAGGGCACAGGCCATAGGAGTTGGACAGGAGGAGGTGCGGTGCTTACTATACATGCAACCATACCCACATGCAACAGTTGTGGTGGCGGCCAAACTGTATTGCCCCCTGTATCCCAACAACCCAGCTGGACTAATGCCTGGATGGCGAGGACGACCCTCCTCCACCCTTGCTTCTCTCTTCCCATTTACAACTATTTCTGTTTCCGTGTCAACAATTCAGGAAAACCTTTCTTCACATATTGCTTCGTCAAGGACCTATGAGTGCACAACCACGACTGCTGTACGAGACAACGACAAATGTCCCCATTATCGAAGGGGGTATGATATGAATCTCGCCTTTAAGAACTGCAATTAGAAACAGATAGCCACCATCCACATCATTCCAGTTGGCAGCCCTGACAGGAGAGGAAATGGCATTGTGATACTAGGCTACTCATACTTAGTCATGTATACTCATGGTGTGTGTGTGTGTGTGTGCTAATGGACTTCAGAGGAACTGACTACAATTTTTTTAAGAATGTTAATCAGTTTCAAGACAAATAAAATGAGTCTACATAACCGATGCCTTAACATTGACCACGGCAATGTGTGTGTGAGTGTGTAGGCAGGTGAACTAACCACTGGTCATTGGAGCGCCTAGCAACTAAACCACCACGACCAACAACTCCATAAACCAATCTTATCTTATCTCTCATTACTTATATCTAAACTCACGGTACACCATGCCCCTCTCCTTCCCGTCATTATTATTATTATTATTATTATTATACAGTAATTCAGCGTCTTTCCTTACCGTACTAAATACTTATTTCTTGGGAACTTCTCCCCATCATCCTTATGCAATACCGTATAGCCTAAATATGCAACATTTCATAAAGAAACCAATCTCCATTTGCAAAGCATATATATTCTCAAAGAGGTGGTGGTGTCGGCATGGTGGGACGTTTTTGGTTAGCTGCTTGGGTCCAAAGGGTACGGACAAAAGCACAAAACACCAAGATCATCACGTTCACAACGCACGCTGAAGTTCTTGTATCAAGTAACAAACTTTACACTAACAATGTCAGTTGTATTACTATTGCTTATACTCATAATACCGGTAGCAGTATGTCAATAACAAATTATTAATCATAGCTATTATTCCCAAGTTGTGAGGGACTTCCCAATACAAGTAAACTTAACAAACGATGGATATTAATCTGCTGAAAGGATAAATAATTATAAAATAAACTCTGCTTGTCAAATGTTTACATGAATGGAGTTAAGCTATTAGATAAAAGTATTTCGCTGGCTAGCAGTACCGGTATACATTATAAACATAAAATTAAAGAACGGTTTCAATATGTTATAGAATATAGGCCCATTATACTTAAAATAACAACCAGTTTCTTTCCTACTTCTTACAAACGCAGTTCTGCACTGACACTAATCTAATCTATACATTCTCAGGTGCAACATCTACGATTGCTAACACTCAGCTGAGAAGTAAAAAGTACAGCTAGGGCCTATCCACAATATCCACTGTCCACCTAGTCAAAATTGACGTAGTTACCTACAATCACAACTCATAGGGTCACAAAGTTACCCTCAGAATTTACACCACAAATACTTCTAATCCAGACATTAGGCTTAACACGGCTGTACATTCGCAATCCAAATTATGTATCCAGGCTTGATTCGAATAGCCTGATCGAGTATTAAGCGAGCTCAAGCAAATATGAAACAGGATAAGCGTTGTAATTGGTTCATGACTAGGCCTATGTCAAATGATTCGAAACTTCAACAAGACCTGGATACAGATTTTGGATTGTGAGTTTACATTACCCTGCTATATACGAAAGTCATAAATATTCACAACAACAGTTCACCTTGATGCGATACCGTACATACGATTACTTGCGATAATTGTGTACCAAGTGATATCAACATAATTTATCCGCACGCATCTGTTCGAAAGCTTAGTTTATTTCTAATAACCTGACAACATCAATGACAAACCAACACTCTCTTTTATACTGAAGGTATTTCAATGGGTCAGTGAGGTTCGAGATAAAAACATTATATGATTACAGTGTAAACTAATATACAGTGTTTACGGTGTTTATGTTACGGCTTGTTTTGGTCTGATATCAGAGTCGTAGATGTGGCACTTGCATAGTAATGTTTTGTATGGAAACGTGTCAATGCAGAGCAGTTATACGAGACAGAATTGCTGTGATTGTTATCAAATGATGATGAAGCTGTTATGAATTTTTGTTTTTATTGAGTAACCAGCGAGTTCACAGAGCATGAAATATGTAATGCGCAGGTGCCACGTCTATGACTCGTGGAGGTCAGACAAAAACATATCCACTATAGTGAGTGTAAAGGGGAAGGGAATGTAGACTATTTTAATGCTATGCCAGAATGATCTTGTACCATAGGAGATAAGGTAATATAGAAGGGATAGCTACCACGAAGGAAAAAGAAGGAAAGGGGCGACATCTGAAGAGAGGATACAGGTCTGGGAGTTCAAATAATTAAAGTATTACCGTACCCAAAAGTAATTATGCGTCTATTAGGTAGGCCTAACAGTTAGTAAAATTCCGTACATTTGTATATTAGGTTGGTACAGTACTTATTTCATCTCATAAATAAATGAAATGTAAAGAAAATACATAAATTCAATTGATGGTTGATTGATTGATTGATTTATTGATGCCATTAGGCATCTGGCGGCGCAACAACAATGGTCATATACCGTATTGATGGTTGACAACAGGTAACACTCACCCTTGTCATTCCTGGTCATCCTCATGACCGGATGTTCGCGTGCCATGCGGCGCCACTCCTCATCTACGGTCATAGGCTCCATGGTTGGGGTTGGGGCCATTCCTCGACAACACTATTGTTTATTAAAATATCGCTATTGCTATCTTTGTAGGAAGATCTTCGTTCGAAAAAACTATTTTGTACAGTTATCGGGTGTACAAAATGACTGTCGCAAAATCTCAAGGTGTCTCAGCTATGTTGTAGCTTGGGTATGAGTTCCATTCAAGTACTAAAGATACTGAGCAATGTTTTCTCACAGAATTAGAGTATATAACACCAAGTAACAGTTATGAGAACTACAATTGACCTCCAAGTTACTGTAACAATATTAACTCGGGGAAATTGGCTACTGATTTAAAATTGCGATTCCTTCCGTTGTGCAAGGAGGAATAGAGATTGGACAGACAAAAACACTTGATTATTCATTAATGTATGTATGTATACTGTATCTTCGGCGCTTTGAGAGTGATCAACAGTAATCTAGAGGTTATGTTGTTCGTCGATTATTAAACTTGGAGTACGTAGTCAATGGCTGTGCTAAAGTGATGGTACAGAGCTGCTCTCTCGAAAATACTTGTCTTCTCAAGATGATAATGATTGCACTTTCCTGACAGGTCACTTTGAGTTTCTGGACAACTACGGTCCTGTTTGTCAAGTAAACTAAACACAGCTGAAGAGGATAGCTCAAAATTTCTTCCACAACACCACAGAATCACTATAACCTTCAGTCAGACCGTACTCTTTGTGGTACGGGTAGGTGTTACCTCCAACACTTGATATTTGTAATACAACCTTGCTACACATGGGTGTCCTTTATATACGCCAAGATGGATTAATGAAGGATGGAAAGCAGGGCAAACAGCAACACCACAACACAGCCGCTTTCAGTGTGACTCCCCTGGCCCTGAGTATGAGGAGGCAGGTTTGTTTTGGTCAGTAGATGCCATACACCGCTATTTTCTCACCATATTTATCACATCAATCATTTTATGAATGCATGGTTTATATGTTAAATCCAACACGTAAGTAAAAAATATATCTCACAGAAAATATTTTTTTTAATATAAAAATCATTAAGGAATAAAAAAAAATATTGGGTTCCATAACTTCCATTCCACCGTTTCAGGTTTGCCAACATGTGCGACCAGAGGTGAAGTAAAAGTAACTTGCACATCAATAAATTAAACCATTAAACTGGGGGACTGAATTATGACAAGTCTAGTATATTCCATCAATTTGCGTTAAGCAAATATTTTTACCGATGTTCAACTTCATCATCGCTATTAGAATAATCATTTTACAAATCAAGTGCTTGTAGTTTAAGATGGGAATCATGAGGTGCAAAAAGGCCCTAACCCCGAACTGTCTATAACCGGGACGTCCCTACTAAATTTTCACCCAGAAAAATATTTTGTTTCTACCTCCGTTTTATGCAAGAATACTCATTAAATACTCTTCCCTCTATCCTTAGCGAAGTGCCATGAAGAATCAGACGTTTAATATATTGCAGTCGTCATATTTATACTGTAGCTTACCAGGTGCAAACTATCTACAGTAGTCAAATTTCAGTAGTAGCTTACTGTATTATGATGACAACCTTCCTCTTGTGTGATAACCTATTTGTTAAATGCAAAAATATATACAGTAGTAGACTAACACTAAATATTTGTTACAATGGGCAAATAAAATGTATGGTGAATACAAATAAACTTTATTTTAAAACAATAGTATCGTGGTGTATTGATGCACATAATCAGCACAAGTATACATGAATAAGTCATTTCCATCAATGCAAAAACAGAAATGTTTTCAATATCATATTCCATATTTTAGCCAAACCACCTTCTCCAAATCCAATAAACACTTTCACAGATGTCAATTAAACAATATAAATGGAACACCTCTGGTGAATGGAGATAAAACACTCACAACAATTTCATACATTTGTAATCAAGACTGCCCTGTCAATTGAAAGATTTCCACTTAAGCTGTAACCAATTTTCTAATTTCACTTACTATCTGTAAGTGTACCAGTCTAAGTCTGATTTTACCACGTTTTTACTACCTACCATTATCAATAACTGTACTAAGCTGGAGTATACATCATACTTGGGAGTAAGGAAGGACAGGTAACTCAAATATTCTAGTAAAATATAACCACCTAATAAACCTTTAAGCTCTGTGCTAGATACCATCCATCTACTGTATCTCCAAAAAAGCATATACAGTACAAGTAAACACTGACGTCGTAGAGTGCCCATACATTGCATACGATTTTCTGGTAAGTGCAAAGGTACTGAAACTGTCCCTTTATATTCACATGTGCTTAAACCAAAACACCCAAACCTGGATTTGTAGTTGCAAGACATAGCTTATATATCACTGGTTAAGACGAAACAAGGCATCACAGCAAATGACATTAAAAGTGGACACAAAATTCCCATATTAATACTTTCAATCTATGCTTACAATATGGGCTTAGGTTATCAATCCAAAGACAGTTTTACAAATTTACAGTATGCCAAATGGCAGAGTTTGACAAGTAGTTGTGTTACAATAAACTCACATGGGAATGACTTTTGTATCAAAATGAGAGACATATTAAATTTGTTATGCAACTATGAATACAGGCACAGGTTGATGAGTGGGAAGAGTAACTACAGCACATTCAGTATTCCATATACCCTTACTAGACAGGAGTATAATCAGCTATTTTATTATATATAGGAGATATAGGTATTGAGATATATTTATATATACTGCAACACATTCATCTTAGGTGCAACATGTTCATCTACCAACAAAGAATATCCATACAAGAATTTCCACTCCATTGAAAATAACGTGTTACTGCAACAAGCTCAATCACAGTGTCACACTATATTATATCTGCATGTAACATATTTTGGATAACATATCAAACGCATTTCAACTTTTTTTTCCTTATACAGTAGTGGGCAAGCTGAGTAACAAAGTATAATTTTATTCCATTACCTTCTTTAGCCGAGATAATAACTGTCATCATCTGTAGAGCAATGAACAAGAGAAAATTTACTCAGCAGCATTACATGAAATAACAGGTCACCACCACTATTACTAATGATGTTACTACTGTGTAGGGAAGTTTTGTCAACTATATATCATTTTCAACACTAGGCTTAAGATTACAATGTGGAATAAGTTCTTCATTTCTCTGGCAGCTATTTCAATGCAGCTACAAACTGGTTTATATAATATAAAGAAAATCACCTTACTTTCCACAACATAACTGGGAGGCTATTAATAAATGTGATGTATATCACTTGTAAAAAAGTAATGTACCACATCACAGTTAGGCTAATATAAATAAAAACTTGGAAGACTAAGAGAGGGTAGTGGGAGACCCATGGGTGAGAAAAATAATTAATAGATTCAACAGTTTGTAGTACAGGTATATCAACCCAACATTTACTACTGTGCTACAGTTGCCAAAATACATTAGTAATATGAACTTGAATCTTTTTTCTTCACGAATAAGTAAGATAAACCATAACTGCAAAGAACATAACTGATATTGTGCAAAATATTATTTACGTAGTTAAAGACTGCAGTTGAAGTTGGAAATGTGTAATTAGGGAAGCAGGTAAAAGATCTGTTCACTTACTGACATATTGAAAAATTAATATATTCAAATTAAATTGATTTAATTATTTGAAACTGGTGTACAGAATGGGTAAAACATACAAAGAAATAAACATGTGCGAAATCTACTGGTGTTGGGAAAGTGATGCATAGGTCCTGTTTATTACTTGTTGACAGGCTGAAGAAGATCAAGAACCTGGTTAATGTCACCTCCCTTCATCTCAAGCAAGTTTGAGAGCCACCCATTTTCATTGTTGTAGCCCATTGCTTGCATCTGCTCAAGGGCACGCTGGATTACTGGGTCTATTGAGGAGAAACAAACCATCATGACCATTAACATTAATACTCCTTCGATATTTTCCCACATAGATTAGAAATAAAAACAAAAAATGCAAAGTCTTTAAATTCTGGAAGAGGCTTTACTCGCAGCTCAGGGAAGTAACAGTTCAAGTGTATTTATCAAATTATGACAACAAAACTGTACTTCAAAATATTCTTAAGCTCTATTAACCCCAGCCAAGTTTTTACCCTTGCACTAAGCCCTTCATTCAAATATACAGTTCAGAATTTTGGTTGTCTTCTAAAGCACATTGTATACAACTATTATAGTCATAGAAGTATCTGGTAAAAAGAACAAAATATATTCAATATGCTTTCAGATGAGGTTCTTAGCATGTCCGGAGACCAAGCTAAAGCCTGCAGAGTTAAACACCTTGTGTGACAGAGTGATGAGACATGCCTGGCAGATTGCAAGAAAAAATACTTTGTCTTCAGCCTACAGGGCCCAGGCCACCATATGGCTGGAAACTTAAAATAAGAGGCAAGTAAAAGGAACATACATGAATTAAAGAGGAGGAGAAGGAAAGTAATGATTATAAAAGGAAGCCTTTAGAAAGAAAGCCAAATAACTAAACAGATAGCTATGATAGAAAACATTATATAGAGAGACATATGAGCATCACACAAAAAGTTACTTAGCAAAGAAAAATGAAATGCGAGAAACTCAGCCTGAATACTACTTTATGTAGGACAGTATCCCAAAGGGGTGGCAAATTGTGGTATACAGAAAACTGAGGGTTGACACCACCCCACAGCTCTGCTTAGCAAGGAAAAACAATATTCATATACTAGCCTAAGTGCTTGTGAGAAATATCATTGCAGAAAAACCTAAAATTGCAGAAATATATTTGAAGTTCACAGACACAGTCCAAAGAGATATCCAAAGTTAGGAGGGGCATCAATAAATGTGGCTCAAAGCGGTGGTGTAAATTCATACATATGTGACGTCAACATCCTATATTCTGATATAACAAATGAAAGATATTATGTCAATCTAATCAAAGGGGATCATTCTGGCCCTGTATCCTGGGGAAAAAAAAAAAAAAAAAAAAAAAAAATCACAGAATATAAAGTACACTCGACAGCACTGCCCCGTGGACAGGAGCTCACACATATCCAGAGACGTAGCACCACTGTAAATATTTAATTCGAAACAATCCATGTGTGTGAGATGGAGTATCTTCGATACACTAGCACATGAAGTGAACTTTGTTGCCTAAGGATCTATATCATTGAAATCTCTTTAATATGTGAGCCCCTATACTACCCGGCAGTGCTGGCAACTGTACATGGATGCTTTCCAAATTTTGCCTGTAAATAAAAAGTTCAACCTTAACTACTTCATGTAGAAAAGTAATGAAGGATTTTACTGAAATTCAGTTAGAATTGAAATATAAAAAGAAAGAACAGTAAGTAATTATTTGGCTAAGGAACAAAGTAATATGAGAGGAGCCTACTGCTTCTTCAATAAAGGCTTCTTAACCATTCAGTCATATTAATACAAGGAATTATTTGGTATAGAAACACATTATTACAACATACCTGGATGAGGTGTAAGTTCAGTGAGGTTAGGATACTGAACCCTTTGAGGTGGTGGAGTCCTAGGCTTTGCAGATGCCTTTGACTGCTCCTGTGGTATGTCCTTATTGACCAAAGTCCAATCATCTGGCTCAGGTGAACCAGTATGGTCTGATTCTATCTGGTCTCCAGCTCCAGAGACCTGGCTGGGTCCAGGAGCTGGGCTGCCCACATCCATGCTTTCAGAAACTGCAGCAGAGTTTTGTGAATTGGTGGGTTCCTCTGTTTGTACCTCCATGTTGACACTGTTGGCCGAGGATGGCTGACTGCTGGCTTCAGGTGGAGGGCTAGGTGGCAGGGTGACCACTGGGATCTGACGGCCTGGCGAATCATTTTCACCCAGGCTGCACCTCTGACGTATCCCATTATGCTCTACTGACACTTCTACATCTATACCTGCAAAACATTAATATATTCCTTAAGTGAAAAATTCATAAAATTCTTGATTCATAAATGTGCATCAATAATTATTTGTTGACAAGTGATCCATAAATTATTATTGAGTTCCATCCTATCTATCTATAGCTCCGACGCCTCGTTCCCTCCGGGAACTTCTGCCAAGGGGGTGGCCACAGAAGAAGAGTCTCCAGTATTCCCTGTTACAGCACTCCCTCCTCACTTGCTCCATCCCCCCTCTCCCCCTCACACTTCTCTCTCTCACATACTCTTCCACTCTGTTCTGCCATATAACCGGAGGTCTGCCTCTCACACTAGGTCCCACAACTTCACTATCGTACACCTTGCATTCTCTTCACATGTCCAAACCACCTCAATGTATTACGCTTCACTCTCTCAACCACTCCACACTCAATACCAATTGCCTTCTCACTCATACCACATCTCTCATACACACTCTCATTACTTTCTCCATCCCACCTGGTTAAGTCCACATGCTCCTCTCAAATAACTCATTTCCACTGCACCTATTCTAGACTGATGAGCCCTACTCCATGTCCATGTCTCCGACGCATATGTCAGCGTTGGCAGGATTATACTATTTCTCAGTCCCTTTTTCACTTCCATACTCACACTTCTACCCTTCACCCCAGTGATCCTATGACCTGCCTGCCCCTCACTGCTCTCTCCGTTTCTCCTTCCATGTTTACACAAAACTGTTCCCAGATACTTGAATTCCCTCACCTCCTCCATCCTCTCACCCCCTAAAGTTATCTCGCATTCCGTCCCAGTTGGCACAGCCACTCTATAGGGTGTAGCAAAGTCAATTACTTCTGTCTTGGTCCTCTCAAATACCATCACCTTACTCTTAATAACATTCATCTTCAGTTTTCTTCGCTTACACACGGACTAAAACTCATCCACCACCCTCTGTAACTCCCTTTCACTCTCAGCCAGCAACACAGTGTCATCCGCAAATAAGATTGCAACCGAGGACCAATCTACTCCATTCAACCTCAGTTTCACACCCAGGCCCTCCACCTTTGCCTTCATCTCTCTCATGCAATCATCCATAAAGATATTGAACAACCATGGTGACATGACACACCCCTGCCTCAATCCTACACTGATATCAAAGTTCTCACTCAAATCACTCTCGACCCTCACGCAAGCCTTTGCCTCTCTATAGAAAGCCTCAATCCCCTCCAGCAAGCACCCACCAACACCGTAAATCCTTAATACATCTGTCATAGCTCTCCTGTCGACTCAATCGTATGCTTTCTCCAAAACCATGAAGGCAGCATACAACTTCCTACCCTTTCCAATATATTTATCCACTGTTGATTATTGCAAAGATCTGGCCCACACATCCTCTACCCTTTCTGAACCCTCCCTGCTCCTCACTAACTCTATTCCCAGTTACTTCTATCAGTCTCTCAGTAAGGACATTCCCATACACCTTCCCTGGTACACTAAGGAGGCTTATTCCCTTATAGCTACCACACTCATTCCTACTCCCCTTACCTTTGTACAGAGGCACAATTATGGCTCTCCTCCAGTCCTCTGGCACCTCTCCCTGCCTCCAAGCCAATGTGCATATAAGCAGCAAGCAGCATCCACTCCACCACTTCCTCCCCCCCACACCTCAACAGCTCTGCAGTTATCCCATCAACCCCTGGTGCCTTTCCCATCTTCAACTATCCTATTTGCTTTCCTAACCTTTTCCCTCCCTAGTTCTCCCTGTACATCCTGTCGTCTACCACCTGCCTCCATCCCCATACATGTCACCACCGCCTCCCCTCCCGTCCCCTCATTCATCAAACCATCAAAATGCCTCTTCCACACTTCTTTCACTTCCTCACTTCCACTCACAGTAACTCCATCCTCTCTCTTTATTCTCACGCTGCCAGCCACTCTATCTCCTCTTTCTCTTTTAACCTCCTTCCAGAATAAATTCTGTGATACATGGCTGTATCCCCATCTGTACTACAACTACAATATATGTTGTGCAGCAACTTTAAAAGTATATAAAAACAGTATAAGACGCTATGAGTCCACTTGATACCATACTACCAGCCCAAGAGAATACAGGTCCCACTGTGTAATATTGAATGTTCAGTACCTACTTTATAGTCCTTAGATTAAATTATGAAGGGAGAGAAAGAATACTATGCTTTGCCAGAAAGACCTCATACCACAAAGGAAGGGGAAAGAGAGAGGAACAGCACCTATGAAAGAATTAGAAGTAAAGGAGGGACAGTTGAAGAGAGGAAAGTGATTGGCCTGGGTTTGAAGGGGTGCCATATCCCTTAAGTATTGCACTAGTCACAGGTCTATGGTGAAAATGTAAGTCACCGAGCAGGGTATACAGTACACAGATACCCAAGGACGTGTAACATTCATCATTAATTTTCATCATTAAGTCTTACACTTTTGGGGTACTGTAGTGCATGTAAGACACAAGACATCCAACAAATACTCTATACATCACATTCTGTATATGAAAATCATAATAGATTATACTCATTAACATATGACAGAAAGCATTGCACTAACAACCTTAAGAATATGTTGATTATAAAATAAACTGTGATAATACACTAACCCAATGGATCCAGCATGCTAGCAACACTTTCACCAACATTCTTCAAGTATTCTTCTCCAGGAGTGCCTGAGGAATTCTGGTTTGAATTATTCTGCATGGAACCCTCACCATCAACTGACTGGTTTTGTTCCTGCTGTTGGTTCTCCTGACTTTTGCTAGATGAGGATGATGAAGATGATGAAAAAGTTGTTGTGTTGATTCCTTGGCCTTGTCCCTGATTATGTTGGCCAGTCCAGGCTGTCCAGATACCGCGCATCACATTGGCAACTTGTTCAGAGGCCATATGGGAAGCAAAATGGTGGGCGTGATGTGCAACTTCCTCTGCCATCTGTTGGGCTTCTTCTGCTACCTGCTGTGGGCTGGGAATATCTCCTCCTTCCTCCATAAAGGGGCAGCTCCCATTGGCAGTGCTTGTCCAGGGACATTTTTCACCCTCATCATTTTTGGACTTACTTTGCTGCTGCTGGTGGTGTTGTTGTTGTTGTTGTTGCTGCTGCTGCTCCTGCTGCTGTCCCTGCTGTTGCTGCTGCTGTCCCTGCTGTCCCTGCTGCTGTCTCTGCTGCTGTCCTGAGGTACTCATAGACTGTCCCCAGAAGTTCTTGCCTCCCCAAGGCTTGCCCCACCAACCATTCCATCCACCACGACCTCTTCCTCGCCTGTGACATCTGCCATGAGGGCCAAACCCTCCTCCCCAGCCCCATGCTCCTCCAACACCTGATCCACTACCACAGCCACCTCCAGTACTGGTTGAGGAGAATGATGTTCCATTCTGTCCATTATTATGCATTCCAAAATGGGTTGAGAAATGTCCTGGAGGACCTTCATTTTCACGCCAGAAGAACGATGGGTCTCCCTATAGATGCAGAAAAAAAAATAGTAGCCATAAATATCAAGAATTTAAAATATGCAAAAAACAATAACATCATATGAGAGCCACATATTTATTTCAATATATACATCCCTCTTTCTAACTCATTATTTTTTAGTTATTGCACTCTTTTAATTCTGTAATGTCACAGCCTATGCTTCGCTTAAAAACAGCCTACTGCACTGTATTTTTGTGGCTCATTAAGCACCATTGTTGGTAAAACCCTACCCAAATCTAGTAATCTATGTAACAGTATGAAGCCCACCTCTGCTGCACCAGCAACAGGTGAAATTTTGATAAGTGATCTGTCTCCACATCTAGTAGTTGCATTATTGATTCCATTACAGTTACAGTCAGTGTTTACAAGGCTGTGAAGTCCCCCACCCCTTGAGAAAAGGGAAATGGGAAATTGATAATGATTATGATAACATCCTGGACAGTAGAATGTGTGGTCATTGATACCAATCATAATTGCTTACAGTTTTTTGTTGCCCATACCACTTTCAGAGAAATCAGGAGAGCATTTGCAAAGACATGTAAGACACCATTATAGTAAACAAATGTATTATATATAATTTTTGTTCATACCCGGGCATGTGGCTTAGGCAGGCGCATCATCTTGTGTTCTGGGTGCAGTCCTCGAGTCTCGCAGGCGCCACACAGGTCATAGTCAGGGCAGCTGACACAACGATACCGGAAGCCTCGCACCTCACCTTCACATCCATCACATGTTATACCAGGATGAACCTCTCCTTGCTGGTTACCTGGAAAATTTAAGATGTCAGATCATAAATCAGAGTGGTTGAAAGAAAATGCATTTATGTGCTGGGGTTGAAACAAACCAATATCATTAGCACATCAATTATGCTAGAGGCTGGTTAAATAAACTGGTACAAACATTATTTGCCCTCACTCACATCCATTAACCTTAACTAAGGATACAAGTATGTCCTCTACTGTAGATGCATTCTGGAAATGGTAGGATACTGGGGGCAATGATGTTGGGAAAATCACAAATTGACTGGATTAATCAGCACATTCTAGGGTTTTGCTTGCAAATTACATTTCTTTATAATATTTAGGCATTCATGCCAATCCCGGGTACTCAACACATGCTGTCTGGAACACTGGTCTAAGCTTGCAGAATATATTCTGTTATGCTCTATTACAAATGTTTTTTGCATGCTTAACTATCAATAGTTTTTATATACAAATATCCTTATCACTTGCAACTTGGTAAAAACCTCAACCAAATAAGGATATGTCAGTGATGAAAGACAAGCAGTGACTTACCTGGGGTAACATTTCCACCACTAGCATTGGAGTTTCTTGAAGCAGGCCGGGACTGAGTGTTGACAGTCACACTAATACGCAGCAAGTTCAGGTTCTGTTTGCTCATATTATCTGCTATAGCCTCCATTAGTTCATCATCCGAAGATATAACAATGGTGTCTCCATCAGCATCTGAAAATGGAAGCTTTATCAGTGATGTACAGTCGCGGCAAATAGTTCTTGACCAGTCAGTGATGGATATCCGTGACCAACAAAGGAGCGTCCGAAAAATCGAAACATTTATACCCATACTATCATCAGACAGCTGACTGAAGCAACGAATCCACGTGTTCACAGTTCAAAACAGCTGGCCGCACCTTTCCATCACAGGCTGGTCCAGGACTATCTGCCACGACAGTACATAATTACCTTCCCAAATCAAGTTTGCAAAAGGTTATGTTTTCACTGGTTAGTAAACAAGATAACTAAAAAACATAAGGATAGATTTTCAACAAACTTGAGATCATTGGGCATTAGGAAAACAAGAAGTGATTGAATTTTGATGGATACAGGTCAAAAATCAAGGCCAGTAATTAACAATTTCATTTGGTTATCTTCAAAGATTTAATTGGTGTTTGCAAAGATGCACACTCATTCAGAAATTTAAATACTAATCTTCCACAACTATAAACTAACCAGATTACTTCAATCATTATACAGTAACAACAGGAAGATCCAAACCTTTCCATGAGACAGTGATATCTTGATTTCCCAATGCAAACACTGAGCGAATCTTGTCCTTGAGGCAGGTGTAGTTTGTGGCGAGGGCCTCAGGCATGCCAAACCTACGCACCTCTTGCACTCCACCTCCCACATCCATGTATACCTTCACACTCATGCTCCTCTCTTCAGCCATGGTATCGGTTTATCTACAATGATATCTGAAAAGGAAATTTATTACAAGGATGCCATATGGGTAAAACTGGAGATACTCTCTACTGTGTATCCCTGTAATTCACTTCCGACTCTCTGAAATCACCTTATTTTTGGAGTATAGTAATTTACTTTGAAGACTGTTTTCTGTTGCACAATTCATGGCAGTGTACTGTATACTGGTCTGGTACTGTCTATCTATCTTGTGAATAAAAATATATATGGTACCCTAAACTATAGTAAGTGAACATTCTGGCAATCAAAGCTATCCTTCTGATCAGAAAGTCAGTTATCAGTGTTGGTCTATGGTTCAGAATAGGGTAATATTCAAGCGATGTCCATAATGTCTTTTCGTCTCAAGGTTTTAAGAATGCAATGTTTTATAGTGTGTTTTTAACGAATCTGTTGTTCACATCTGTCGCAAATTAGTATTTTTGGAGATATCTCCCCCCTCCCCCCCACCAAATCTCCGAAAACACTAATTTTCGCCAGATATGAACTACAGATTCGTCTGTAAAACACTACAACACATTAAATAGAATTAGGTAGACCTCACCTGACCTAACCTAACCTAATCAGGACTACCGGGACCTAACCGGGGCAGACTACCGTGGGCTATCCTTAGCAGTCTACCGGGACGATGTAAACATTCAGTGGCCATTTTGAATTGGTATTATACGTACTATAGCACCTTTTTATTCGAGTGGCGTTAAATACAGGCCTTATTACACGTGGGGCAGTTCACTGACGTCTGTTATACTACATGGACATGTTAAAAGTCTAAACTGGCTTCATTATTCTCAAAACAGCACTGAAGAATACGTTTGGGGACAGACGGACACTCGGTACAAAGGGAAGCCATTGTAATTAATCAAGCACACTGTTTGGCTGCTGAAATTGAGGCGCAATAATCAAGCACGCTGATTGGCCATCCGCACCAATATGGCCGCTGTACACACCGCAGATTAAGGAAAATTGAATCAATTAAGGATAGTTGTATTACGAGAGCTATGCATTTGCGACGGAAATAATCTATGAGGAAATGACGTACAGTTGCCCAAGAAAAGACTGCAACCAAATTTGGTGGTGTGTGGCAATATCTGGCAGCTGCTCCAAAGTAAACACTTTCCATCCATACAAAGGTTGTAGGTTCTGAGTGATCCATTGATAAAATACGAGTGTTTACTTTGGAGTAGCTGCCAGATATTGCCACACACCACCAAATTTGGTTGCAGTCTTTTCTTGGGCAACTGTACATGTGTTAAGAAATGTATTTGACAGAAAAGAATTGATGGTAGTGATTATGGACAAGCGCTTGAATAATACCCAGAATAGCATGACAAGTTAGATTCATAAATAATTAGGTAAAACTTTACTATTGGTCAGAACACTCTCCAAGCCAATAATTAAAAGACTGACATGTTTCATTAAGTTTCATGCTTCAATTACCAATGTTAACACAAAATAATTACCACTGAATTTACCCATAACTATATACTGTATATACCAGATGGAATATCACACTGAAATAATTTACAAATGTAACGTGTTACGGCCCCAGTCGTTCAACTTATCGTGGGTCGACCGAGACACGTAATCAGATTAATCTTTATCTTAACTAGAGGAGGAAACTCAAAACCTTATAGCTTTATTTTATCTTTACCTTTTTATCCTTTTCCTAAGCCTCCCTCTTGCTTTTACATGTCAGATGTCTTCTTAAATTCTATATAACATTTTATAGACACCCTATAACAAAATAAAGTAGTGACATCTTCTACCAAATAGTTAAGATGTTAATACTCTTCTTCCTACTAAAACATAATGTCGATGACATAATCCTTCTCTGTAAGGGTAGTGAACATTACAATATATACAAGCATTTCCAATTTTTCCTCAAGTTAATATTACTCAACAGTACACTCTGACCCTTTGAGCACCCCAAGGAGAGTAACTGACAAAGAGCTTTCTCCATTGTTGTTAGGGGGAGCAATTTCCGGTAAATATTGAAAGAATTACCATTATTGAGTACGGTTTTTCTACCTTCATTACCCACTAATTTAGACCATTCCAAAACTATTTTCGGTATTTATTGAAAGAATTACCGTTTTGCAGCAGTGTTGCCAAATCCGGCTGGGTCCCAGTATTTTACCCCTGTCATTTATTGTACTTTATCACAATTATTTCCCGGTAGTTTGCCCAGGTTAGGTCCCGGTAGTCTGATGCGGTCTAGGTTAGGTCAGGTCAGGTAAGGTCAGGCTAATTTCAAAATGCCCCATTTGAATATGCCCTATCTTGGAAATGGGGCATTTGCGGAGAAAATAGTCTTAGAATGGTCTAAATAAGTGGGTAATGAAGGTAGAAAAACCATACGCAATAACGGTAATTCATTCAATATTTACCCTATTTTCTTCTATGGCATTTCCTCCACAAATGTCCCATTTCCAAGATAGGGCATATTCAAATGGGGCATTTTGAAATTAGCCTGACCTTACCTAACCTAACTTAGACCACAGCAGACAACCAGGACCTAACTTGGGCAAACTACCAGGAAATAACACTTGTAAAGTACAGGAAATGACCGGGGCAAAATACTGGGACCTAGCCGGATCTGGCAACACTGCTACAAAACGGTAATTCTTTCAATAAATACCCAATTTCCTGGTTACGAATATTTTACACACACACACACTTATCCTGGTTACGAATATTTTACACACACACTTCACTTTTAACAACCAATCCTGCCTAAGTTACTTACCTTGAACTGTATGCCTCTTTTTTTTTTCGATATTAATTATCAAAGACAGCTGATTTCTCCCAAGTTACTGTTGTTGTTCCTTCCTGCTGTTGCTCTTTTTCCCGATAAAATCAAAGACAGCTGATTTCTTCTACTGTTTCTGTTCCTTGACTTCCTTCTTACTGCTGGTCTGCTGCTGTTCCTTCCTACTGATGTTGCTGTTCCTTCCTGCTGTTGCTCTTTTTCCCGATAATATCAAAGACAGCTGATTTCTCCTACTGCTGCTGTTGCTGTTCCTTCCTCTTCACGTTTCTTAATGTCAGAGGAGTTCCAGTCACTCCATATATATACCCCATCAATGACAAGGTGAAATTGAATGTTTTGACTGCAGATTCTTCGCGACTATTCCAGGTGTAGCTTTAAAGTAAGATGATGAAACCTTCCATGACAACACAACAAGTCCCTTTCAGACACCATTGGCTGATGCGTCATTCACAGTGTTGCCAGCAGGTCTGATGGACGAAATTTCCCCAACTTCAACAACATCAGAATTACCCCAACTTCAAAAGACATCAGAATTCCCCGTTTAACCTCAACGTCATCATCAGAATTGCCCCTTTTACCTCAACTTCAACATCAGAATGTCACTTTTTACCTCAACTTCAACATCAGAATTTCTCTTTTTAATCAACTCATAAATTCACTGTTTACTTTTGAAGATAGTCGTATATTTACCATCATCTTGATAATTATTTCGTCTGGTAGAAATTTCTCCATTTACTCTTGAACAATCTTTATATATTTTCCCTATTGGTACCTCTAATTCTTTATGTCTAGGGAAAAATGTTCATACTTGAAACTACTGCTACTGTGACCGTCATAACTACGCCTTGCCATTTCATTGTACAGTTTTTATTTTTACATTCTCCAGATGGGTATGTTTATACTGCCATCAAATTATTAATATAGATGATAAATAACATGAGGATATGTAAGAACACACCAACTTCCAACACTAATCATTCTAATGTTAAAATATGAATATATTTGATAAATCCCAGCCTGAGAACACTCGGCAACTTTACTGTTTACCAACATGGTGTTATGAACTCAATACAGTAGTAGATGACGTATACAAATGATCAAATATATGCACTTATTCAATACATACCTAGTATATCTTACAGAACATGAAGTCACTCGATGAATTTTACCCCTATATAGTAATATACTACAGCTCGTCACAACCTGCAATGAAATATATGGATAATCTTCATACGATTATACAAGTTGCAGCTATCACATCACGAGTTGATGACTGATATTCCTGCTGACTTGTCACAAATCATACATATACAGTACAGTAATAGTTTGTTTGTATTATTTCCTCTCATTTCCGTGTCCATGTTCATTATCTCCATGTTGCCCCTTTGGGTGGGGTAGGCTATTATTCCCTTTGATTATGATATGGGTAGTAGGGTACTATATATAAGGATTTTGATGCACCTTCAGACCCGAGACAATCTCTTAAATATTATTTCTTGAACTCTCTTCTGTCTCGTGTTTGTGGTCCCTTGTTTCCATGATCCATCTCTATTCTTCAGTTACCCCCTCGGGCTGACGAGCCTGACGTACTATACGTATGGCAACTGGCAAGCGGCATGAGATCGCAGAATATTTTTAACTAACGCAACAAGACATATTATAAAGTTAATATTGACTATTTCTAAACTCCAGAGTGCATCTTTCCCGGGCAACGCCGGGTACGTCCGCTAGTACTACAATATGACCTATTAGTCTACTAAATCATCTGTGGAAGCGGCACTGCCAGGGTCGTGGTCCTTTACCCTGACAGGATGAAGTCAGGAATATACTTATTTTACACAACAAATATTGTATAATATTATTGGACAACTAATTAAAATACACAGATCATTATACATTAATAAGTGAAGTTCTGACGTGTGTGTGTGTGTGAGTAGCAGTTGACCAGGGCAACGGTATCGGGCTTGATGAAGCCCATGTCCATTGCCGAAACATTATACAAAAACATTATACCTATGTAGTATTTGTAGAAAATTTTGTAGTTCAGGTAGGCACTATTTTAAGTTGCCGTCATCGGGCTATGTTAACCAGTTGATAAATTTTCCAGGGTCCATTGGTCTAGACAGGAGAGGTGGTTTTGACTCCTGGTTAATCTTTCTTGTTGGCTACAATAAACGAGTCTGACAGTGTATGGATGGCAAAGCTTTTCTCACTGGTTGTTGGAGAGGTAGATGTGCCAATACAGGTCACCTTCTCTTATTGGCTTAGATTGTAGTGTTGCTGCTGGTAGACGAGTGAGGACATCGATCTTGATTTTCACCGTGAATGTAGGTCAATGTGATGGTTTACTACTCTTTCCTGAATTAGTGGTCAGCCTGTCCCTCTAACACACAAGAAAACAGAGTATCTTTTGTCTTTTGTTTTCATCTGTTGCCTCTTCCTTGAATGGACCTATTGCTCTATTGCCAGAAGACCTCTGAACAGTCTTTGCCCCTCTACTAAAGATATACAGAACTGTCTCTTGTTTGTCTGAAGACATACTAAACTGTCTGTCTTTATTCTAGACCACTCTGAGCTGGCAATTTTTTACCCCTTTTCATAATTATCAGTCCCATTCTTTGAGCTAGTTTTAAATGTGCTCAAAATATTTGGGGTAGTATAAACTAGAATCTACCTATCTATCTATCTATAGCTCCGACGCCTCGTTCCCTCCGGGAACTCCCCCCAAGGGGGTAGCCACGGCAGAAGTGTCTCCAGTTCTCCCTGTTCCAACACTCCCTCCTTACTTGTTCAAGCCCTACTCTGCCCCTAACGTTTCTCTCCTTTACATACTCTTCCACTCTGTTCTGCCATCTGACCGGAGGTCTGCCTCTCACACCAGGTCCCACAACTTCACTTCCATACACCTTCTTTACAAATTCCTCGCCTTGCATTCTCTCCACATGTCCAAACCACCTAAATGTATCACGTTTCACTCTCTCAACCACTCCACACTCAATGCCAATTGCCTTCTCACTCATACACACTCTCATTACTTTCTCCATCCCATCTAGTAAGTCCACATGCTCCTCTCAAGTAACTCATTTCCACAGCACCTATTCTAGACTGATGCGCCCTACTCCATGTCCATGTCTCCGACGCATATGTCAGTGTTGGCAGGATTATACTATTTCGTAGTCCCCTTTTCACTTCCATACTCACACTTCTACCCTTCATAATCCTCCCCAGTGATCCTATGACCTGTCTACCCTTCACTGCTCTCTCCCTAATTTCCCCTTCCATACTTCCATGTTTACACATAACTGTACCCAGGTACTTAAACTCCTTCACTTCCTCCATCCTCTCACCCCTCAGAGTTATCTCACACTTCGTCCCAGTTGGTACAGCCACTCTGTAAGGTGTAGCAAAGTCAATCACTACAGTTTCTGCTCTTTCAAATACCATCACTTTACTTTTACCTACATTCACCTTCAGTTTCCTTCGTTTACTCACAGACTGAAATTCGTCCACCACTCTCTGTAAATTCCTTTCCTTCTCAGCCATCAGCACAGTGTCATCCGCAAACAAACTTGCCACCAGCGACCAATTTGCTTCATTCAGCCTCAACTTCACCCCCAGACCATTCACTTTGGCTTTCACCTCTCTAATACAACCATCCATATATATATTGAACAACCATGGTGACATAACACACCCCTGTCTCAGCCCTACACTAATATTAAAACTCTCACTTAGATCACCCTCTACCCATACACATGCTTTTGCATCTGCATAAAAAGCCTCAATGCCTTTCAGCAAAGCCCCCCCCCCCCCCAACACCATAAATTCTCAACACCTCTGTCATAGCTTTCCTATCAACTCTATCGTATGCCTTCTCCAAGTCCATGAAGGCAGCATACAACTTCTTACCCTTCCCAATATATTTCTCCACTATTGATTTTAATGCAAATATTTGGTCCACACATCCTCTACCCTTTCTGAACCCTCCCTGCTCCTCACTAACTTTATTCCCTGTTACTTCAACCAGTCTTTCAGTAAGAACCTTCCCATAAACCTTCCCCGGTACACTAAGAAGGCTTATTCCCCTATAGCTAATGTACGTACATATAAGCAACATCCACTCCACCACTACCTTCCCCCCACACTTTAACATTTCAGCAGTTATCCCATCCACCCCCAGTGCCTTTCCCATCTTCAACTTTCCTATTGCTTTCCTAACCTCTTCCCTTCCTAATTCTCCCTGTACATCCTGTCGTCTACCACCTGCCTCCATCCCCATGCATGTCACCACCGCCTCCCCTCCCGTCCCTCCATTCATCAACCGATCAAAATGCCTCTTCCACACTTCTTTCACTTCCTCACAGTAACTCCATCCTCTCTCTTCATTCTCACACTACCAGACTTTCCTTCTCCTCTTTCTCTTTTCACCTCCTTCCAGAATAATTTCTTGTTCTCTTTAAACTTTTCACTCAGCTTCATACCAAACTCCTCATCCACTCTCCTTTTCACTTGTCTTTTACACACATTATATTCTCTTTTCCATCTCTCTCTCACTTCTTCCGGCACATTCCTCTGTAATGTTCTCCTATATGCCTTCCTTTTCTCCTCTACGGCATCTTTCACTACTTCTGTCCACCAAGCACTCCCTTTCTTGCCCCTCTTCTGTGTCTTATATCCTACTACCTCTGCTGCTGTCCTCAATACTATTTCATACACCGCATTCACTCCCACTCCCTCCCCTATCCCCATCCTTACATCCCCCAGCACCTCACCCACCCTCTTATATTCCTCCCTATACTCTTCTACATCTAATTTCCCACTAGCCACCTCCCTCTTATTCCTCACTCCTTCATCCCTCCTACCATACTCCCACTTAACCCTAACCTTCATCCTCACCAACACCGCAAAATGGTCGGAGCAATGGACCATTCCTCTCACCACTTTTGCGTCATACACATCCTTCCTCAACCTTTCATCCACTGCCACATAATCAATCAAACTCTTCTGCTCTCCTCTCTCATCCCTTCTCTTCCATGTATACCTGTGGATCATCTTGTGCTGAAAGAAGGTGTTCGCCAAGAACAACCCCCTCTCAGCAGACATCCACCAG
Source organism: Petrolisthes cinctipes (assembly GCA_033782935.1). Lineage (NCBI taxonomy): Eukaryota > Metazoa > Arthropoda > Malacostraca > Decapoda > Porcellanidae > Petrolisthes > Petrolisthes cinctipes. The sequence continues at coordinate 154,875 of JAWQEG010002276.1, forward strand.
ATACTCACCATTCTCATTTGTTCCTTCTACACCCCATTTACCCACAATATTCCCCACTTCCTCACCTCCCACCTTTCCATTCATGTCTCCCATCATCACTACTCTCCTTCCATCATAGGAAATAATATAGTTCCATTGAAAATACACAATGTTTCTATTAAAGTTTACTTTCACTCTTAAATTAATGTATGATTATAATTGCCTGTTGGGTTCATACATACCCCAGGCACCAAAATCAAATTATGGTTATAAGTTATGATGCTGAGAGGTGAGTCAGTCATACTAAGTACACTCTCTCACACTCCCAACCAGGCCAGTCAGCAAGGTCAATACACTCTTTTAGTGAGGTCTAAAACAAGAAAGTACTGTACTGCAATTAACCACATGGTTGCAAAGTGCTTGTATCAGCAGATGAGGGAAGTACAGTAAATCATTAGTAAATACCCTCCTGCCTAATATTTAATGGCAAGATGTAACAACAGGAACTGTTCTGGTCAGAAATGTGGCACTTATTTAGAGCATATAAATGTTTTAAAGAATGGACAATGTGAGAAAGTTTCCAATGATATGCTGCCTAGATAAAGTAAATTCATGAAGTTATCCCTTGATGACTGCTATAGGTCTGAGTTTGATGCACTTCTTGCTGATGCCCGCAGCATGACAAGTGTTTACTACATCAGTCACATTCTTGTAAGACTCAGGTGCCTCCTCCATCACCAGCTTCGGTGAAGCTACCCTGATGCTGATGCCCTGCTCTTGGAGACGTTGCAGTACCTCCCCATAGTCAAGGTTACGTCGGGACTTGGCTCGTGACAAAGCTCGCCCCTGCCATGTAATAAGAATGAATATTAATACAAAATATATCTCAGTTTATATTTTTTTGTATCTTATCATCATCATCAATACCCTATTTCCTTTTTTTCAAGGAGGGGAGGCTCTAGCGCCAGTACAAGACCCCTGACAGACAGGGGTTCCAGCTCAAAAGCTATTTGAGCTTTTGATGGGGTCATTGTTAGAGAGCGTGGTCCCCAACCCTCATTCTCCCCCTTGTATCATAGGGGATACGAGGCTGACTACACCATCGCAAGAATGGTAGGCAATGGGGATGACATTTCCCTATACATATATTGTTATCTTAAAATACTGTCAAATTATTTCAATAGAGTTGTATCCATTGTGACACTCAATTCTAATCTGACATTATCACATTTCCAGACTTTGTATACTACTAATACGTACTATGTCGCTCTTACTTAGATGCCATTGTTGAATTGTCACATTATTGAAATTTGTGTAAATGTATAAATTAGCCTGGAAATACATAGTAATCTTGTAAATATCAGTATGTGTACCGGGTAATAACCAAATTTTTAAAGTGAATATGAGAAAGAGTAGAGTTAAAACATTGTTAAAGAATGAAATCTTCAACTTTGAGGTCAAGGTCCCAAATGTACTTTAGATTCAGTTTCTATGAAGGGGCAAATCAAACCTTTTTAACAGCTTCGGCAACAAGAGGATATGCAATACTTTCTAGATCTGAAAAGAAGTTAGAGGTTTATAGAGGTATTTATTGTTATGGCAATGATATGAGACTTATGCAGCACTGGAACAGTAATGAAAGTGTGCTACCTACCGCACCATGACAAGTTGAGCCAAAGGTTTCAGTCATGCCCTGTTCAGTGCCAGTTAGTACATAGGAACAGGTGCCCATAGTACCACCAATGAGCACAGGTTGGCCAGTCAGCTGATAGTCTACTGGGATGAGCGGATGATGAGGGGGAAATGCTCTTGTCGATCCCTGATGAAACATGAGAAATCAATCTTTCATATAATTATGATGAAATCAATTATGTGGTCACCCCTTTGAATGCCTATATATTTCCCAGCTTACAATAAACCAGATTAATGATGCAGTGGGCTGTAAGTTTGAATAACTTGATATGGAGAGCACATCTGGCATTTCTTTGTACAATCCCACCATTCTCTGTAGCAAGAATAACTGTATCACACCTCTAAGCTGGTAGGTATAAAACATTTACAGTATGTTGGCAAACTGACTGCTGACCTTCCTGTGGACGAGCAGGGTACGAAGACGACCTTCCACCCAATGCTGCTCTATCTTGGCAATGTTGTGGGAAACATCATATATCACATGCATGTCCAGGTCATCAGGGCTCAATTGGAATTGCTTTGCAAAGGCCTGCAACAAATACCACTGGTTAACATACAAGCTGAGAAATGAATAAAACATAATACTGTACAGTTTAAGGGTTTTGCCCCCCAAAGTTGTTGAGTGTTGAGCAAGGAGGGAGTCTTGGTAAACGGAAAACTGGAGACTTTCCTGCTGTGGCCCCCATGGAGGGAATGCCATAAAGGGAATGAGGCTATAAGCAGCCAGGGAGATAGAATATACAAATAAAATTATTTTTATTATCATCCTTGAAGCCACTAAATTTTTATAAATTTTCCTTTCATTTACTGTGGTTGAAGCTGTTTACTTTCGGGAAGCAGATGATAAAGATCTGGGAGGCCAAAGATTTTTATTTTCTATTTTCAGAATTTAGTGTCCAAAGTCCCTGCCATGCCAGCAATACTAAGGGTCTGGAGATACTGGTGATTGCAAAACCTCTACATATATACAGTATATATATGACATATTTTGGATGGTTATAATTTAAACATTTTACAAAAAAAGCAAAAAGTAATGCTATATCTGTACACTAAAAAGCAACATAAAAAGATTCCAGTTGTACTGTGCATTTTAATATTGACCCTTCACATTCATGGTACTTTAAAAGAGATATGATAATCCATCTAAACCAAAATAATATATTCTACCAAAGGAGCGCAGAAAGATACCTGGCGACTGAGGAAGGTCATAGAGGAGCGATTAACCCAGGCAAAGTTGGCTGCAGCGGCCATGGATTTGAGATAGTCTTGGCCTTCTGCAGACTTGATTCTTGCACAAGCCAGCTGCCGATCATTTGTCTCAATATCATCTCTTTTCATTGCTTTTTCCATGGCAACCAGAGCATCTGTGGCTACCTGGTGTCCAAAGCCTCGGGAACCAGAGTGGATCATTACACATACCTGACCCTTTTCTTCTATGCCCATTTTACTGGCTGCCCATTTATCAAAAATTTCATCTACAACTTGAATTTCTGCATAATGGTTTCCAGCTCCCAGTGTTCCAAGCTGTAAGGAATTATTTCAAAGGCAATTAAACTGCTGTTAGTATTTGGATGCATTAAACAGTTAGGTACTGTTAGCAGGATGCTTGAGTTGGATGCATATGTGGGGGAGAGAGAGGTTGATGAGGAAAGAAAACCTAACCTAAAGTATTTGCACAATGATTTGGCCAAGCTGTACATTAGATCTTTCTTGGCTATAACTTTGATTGAGGGGTTAATTATGTGATTATCACCATATAGGCAACAAATATATAATGTTCCCCGTATAATACAAGTATATAACATTTCCAAGAATTTCAACCAGTATATAAATGAGAAGGAACCCACCTGGGGAAGACCTCGCTTCTTGGCCCTCATGGACACCTTGGCTGGGTCTGCCTGGGCCATGCGACCATACTCCTCACAGTGTTCCTTGTCCTCAGCCCAGATATATCCTGTACCACAACAGTCAATTAAACATTATGAATGAACTATATTGAAGACTATTCGTACATACCAGTGTAAGGAGAGTGGAAAGTAAAGCAAAGTAAAACTCCCCACCCATCATTCTCTCCAGCCAAAGCTGGTTGAAATAAAAAAATTTACTGTGTAATATTGAAAAAAAAAAAAAAAAAAAAAAAAAAAAAAAAAAAAAAAAAAAAAAAATTTGCTAGGAAAACTGGGAAATAACACTATGTTTAATTTTATGAGAATAATGCAATTACCTTATTTCTGCCACTAAAATCAATCAGAAATAAAAGTGGTTCAAGGGGGATTATTCACTAGTCATTTCTTAAATGATTGAACTGTAGTGTCATCTACAATGATTGCCAGCAGTATAATGCAGTACTGTATAGTATTGTACTTTACTGTATTCTACACAGAAAATGTAAATGCCATTAATCAGCCCATTTTGCTAACATGTTGTGGCAAACAATATTTCCAGACCTTCTCGCAGTGACCAGTCCATGCCCATCTCCAGTGCTTCCTCCAGGTCACGAGCAGTCATGGGGATGATGCCCTTTGATCCCACTCCAACTGGTATATGATCAAACATGGATTGTGCCAGCCGCTCCTGTTGCCATCAATCAACTTGTCACTACACATATACTCGTAATTACACCAGTATTAAGTTTTTAAAACCATGTAAACGAAAACATAATTTGAGAAGTCTTTCCGACAACTTTCTGATACTGTATTTTCTTGAGCCTCATAGATGATAGAACAAACTAAGTGAGAGATGTGCCTGCAACAGTTAGGAGGCATACATGGTCACAATCACACCACTTTTGATGAAAAACAGACAACAGAAAGACAACCAGAATACTGAAGTGACAAACATGAGGAATAGGGAGGAGAGATAAACAAAAGACAGATGCTGGATGGACTTCGAAAGTCAACATTTTAATAAGTTCAAAAGAGGGCGAATGATTATGAATGAGACAATTCTAAGAACATACTATAAAAATATAGGATTGATAAAACTTTGCTTGAATATAAATCATAATTTGGTAATCATACAGAATAAGGTACCGTACTTGCCTTGATAGGGCTGACATCAGATTCCATAAGATTTGTTCTTAACAATCGAACACCACAGTTAATATCAAATCCAACGCCTCCAGGAGAAACAACAGCTTTTGGGTTGTCCATATCAAAGGCTGCCATATTACCTGTAACAAAATGATCACATACAAGTGACAGCAACTTCATAACAACCATGTGTGCACCTCCCTTTTCCTCTTGGTTTTCAGGCTTAAATTCATGAATTGAGACTGCAACCACAAGAACAATAAAGTAACACAAATCTCCTTCAAGCAATGGATACCCTAGCCCCACCACCTGATCTCCCTGAGACAAGGAGGGAGGTGGCCCTTTTACAGTGGTATAATGACCCTAATAATAAAAAAAATCTTGTTTAGTGTGGCTGCTATCAGAGTATATTCCATGATGATAACTCCAGGAAAGGGTTCTGAGCTTTATTTATTAACACTAAATGGCTTAATATCTGCTTACCAATTGCAAAGCCATATCCTGAGTGGACATCTGGCAGTCCAACAGATTTGCCAACAATGCCTGGTAGAGCTGCAACATTGGCAATCTGCTTCACACCAGGTAAAAACCCTCCGATAGTTCCAGGACGGCAAGAATTCCGCAACTCCTCAAACATCAGCTTTTCCAGGTGGTCATTTACATAAAATATCCCTTCAACCTGAAAAAAGAATAGAGAATAGGCTATAAGAGAAGTGAAAAAAGAAGAAGAAATTAAGTAGTTATATAAAAGGTTTGGAAGGTGATGGGATACCTCACTAGGTCATACCATTGCTGTAGTCACTCACATTCATGTTGGGCTGAAATCCTTTTTTGATGCGCCAACAGCTGGGAGAGAGGCGCTCCAAATATTTGAGCTCTTCATTGTACTGTCGCACAACCATGACTGTCCCTGATCTGGAAGAGAAAAATGTACCATAGGCACTTAAAATGTAATGACTAAGAATGTGACAATGTTCAAGGTCAAGAAACCATCAATAATAAATAAAAGGTATTTATTTACTGTACTGTATTGCCATTCTGTAGCAGTGTTGCCAATTCCAGTTAGGTATCGGTAGTTTGCCCTGGTTAGGCCATAGTAATCTGCTTCAGTGCAGGTAAGTTAGGTAAGGTTAGACTAATAACCAAATTCCCCATTTGAATATTTTGGAAATGGGGCACTTCCAAGGGAAATGCCATAGATGAATATAATAATAAAATTAGTTGGTAATGATGGAAGAGAAACTGTACTAGAGAATGGCAACAGAGTAAATATTTACCAAATACAATTGGGAGCCTTACATGTCAATATACCAACAATACAATGATCCATACATTACAACAGTCTACCTAACCTAACCATAATTGATAGGTGGACATGGATGCACACTATGGGCCATATTCAAGAACATCCGTGGTATATACGATGGCTCTGTTGTTTGTCTATGGAGCCAATGTACCAGTACCACACTATCGTCAACACCACAGATGTTCTTGCATACGACCCAACTTTTGTGGCTTTTTTGGGGGGGGTAGTGGGGATGATAAACACCTAACCGGGAAATAACTGTGGTAAAGTACAGGAAATGACTGGGGCAAAATACGGTATTTATTTAAAGAATTACCGTTTTGTAGCAGTGTTGCCAGATCCGGCTAGGTCTCAGTATTTTGCCCTGGTTATTTCACGGTAGTTTGCCCAGGTTAGGTCCCGGTAGTCATCTGTGGTCTAGGTTAGGTTAGGTAAGGTCAGGCAAAATACTGAGACCTAGCCGGATCTGGCAACACTGCTACAAAACGGTAATTCTTTCAATAAATACCGTATTTTGCGCCAGTCATTTCCTGTACTTTACCACGGTTATTTCCCGGTAGTTTGCCCAGGATAGGTCCCGGTAGTCTGCTGTGGTCTAGGTTAGGTTAGGTCAGGCTAATTTCAAAATGCCCTATCATGGAAATCTGGCATTTGCCGAGGAAATGCCATAGAAGAAAATAGTCTTAGAATGTTCTAAATAAGTGGGTAATGAAGGTAGAAAAACTGTACGCAATAATGGTAAGTCTTTCAATATTTACCAAATGCACAAATCATGAATAAAACAACACAATTAATTATGGTAAATATTGAATGAATTACCGTTATTGGGTACGGTTTTTCTACCTTCATTACCCACTTATTTAGACCATTCTAAGACTATTTTCTTCTATGGCATTTTCTCCGCAAATGCCCCATTTCCAAGATAGGGCATATTCAAATGGGGCATTTTGAAATTAGCCTGACCTTACCTAACCTAACCTAGACCACAGCAGACTACCGGGACCTAACCTTGGCAAACTACCGGGAAATAACCGTGGTAAAGTACAGAAAATGACCGGGGCAAAGTACTGGGACCTAGCAACACTGCTACAAAACGGTAATTCTTTCAATAAATACCTTAATTATTTAGCCACTTTATGATAATGTAAATACCGGCCATTGACTTGACACGAACACCATATTGAAGCAGCCCACCAGTAAATATTCAACGTTGGGCCGTATTCAAGAACATTGTTTTTTTTATGTTGTATACGATGGCGTGGTACCGGTACGATGGCTCTATTGTTTGTCTATTGAGTCATGGTACCGGCACCACGCCATCGTATACACCACGGATGTTGTTGAATACGGCCATCAAGTCACTAATACATATGCAATCCTTCATGTCATATTTACACATCACAAAATCCCTAAATTATAATGCATAACTCATTGTCTGTAAATATATACAACTCACCTATACAGCTAACAAAATACAAACACACATTGAGCCCAGGCGTGTGTATGTATGACAGACCACGACAGGCACGGCGAGACACCCACAGGCCACAGACACCTACAGAGTTGCCAGTATAGCTAAAGCTGATTCACAAAATTCCTTAGATTAGATAGTTATTATGTCTTATTATTCACCAATTACATATTTTAAATCACTATAGAAGTACTGTCATAATGCTACTTCCAAAATGTGAGTCCATTTTAATCATGATAAAGACATGATTATAAATTTTAATATTTTGTTATTGATTCCCCCTAGAATATTAAATAATATTTATTATTATGTGTTGAAAATTGAGGAAATACTTCTGATATAATTATAGTTATTTATTATAAACATTTATATACAAGACACCTCCCGGGAGTCACACGGGCGCTTTGTGGTGGTCGCCACACAAGGACCACACGAGTTGTCCTTGTGTGGCTGATAACGGCGATATATGCTTTAACTGAGGGACGTCGCAGAGTGGCCCGTATGTACGGCTGGCGGCGACATGGAAACGACAAGCCCAGTCCAGGCCATAGAGGTGGGAAAATTTGGTGGCCACTGAGCGACCACATGTGGTCCGCGTGTCCCGGACCTAAAACACAAATTGCAGCCACACGTGGCAGGGATCAAGGTCTCCTGGCCACAGACGCCGACACACTCGCTGGTGTGTATGGGTTGGCCTCAAAACAATGGAAACCTATGGCAAGACACGTCCCCCATTACTGTGTGTCGTCTTTGAGTGGCGACCACAAAGCGCCCGTGTGTCCCGGGCCTGAAGGTCTCTAATATAATAAAATTGGCCATCTTAGGGCGCGTCGTGAACACTGTTTTTAGCATGTTTAGATGCATGTTTGTAACAGTATTTAGACAGTTGTTTGGATATATGATTCAGAAATGTTGCGAATATGTTCACAGGAACAATCAAGGTAAATATAGCTACTATATTATTTACCTTGCATGAAAACAATGACGTGATAGGCTACTCGCGTCCAAACGTGTGCTCAAACATCTGTTGTGAACACTTTTGGCAACATGTGTAAAAGCAGGTTTGCAGCAGTATTTAGAAAGATGTAAGCAAACATGAATCCTGCTGGACACAATGGTTGGTTGGTTATCGACTTTGTAGTGGTCATAAAGGCAATAAAACTGTAGAGTAGCCTAAGTGTAAGGAGATGTATGTGGAGAAGTGTAAAGTACGTGTGTGTTATGTGGTATCTGAGATTTTTCCCCCTGGACACAATCACACTATAGTTCACAACAACCTTTCAGTTTGTTCGGCAATGTGTCGTTTACAGGTTCGCAACGCCTGTTCGATCACACGTCTCGAAGCACACACGCTGTCTGGTCAATTTGGTACTGCAAACGTGTTCACAACTTCTGCTGCTAATAGGCCTAATACCTGGACACAAGCAAATATTTGAGCACCCATGTAGAAGCGCCCTTTCATGACGTATTGTTATGTATAACTTTCTTATTGTGTTCGCACATTTTCTACCCTTCTTTTTTATATTTTTTGATGTTGTAAGCCCTGACTCCTCCATATATGTTTGATGTTCAACATTTTATTTGAATAAACATCCCCTTCACTTCTATGGGTGTCTGTGTGTGATGTGTGCAATGTGCTTGAATGTATGTGTATTTTCTCGCTGCCACATACCTTCTTTTCATCCTCTGAACTGAAATTTGAGTCGTGTACTATTGTTTGGCCTGTCTCTTTCAATTGTAATCTTAGTTTCAGACTAGGCCTCTGTTTTAAGTTCGGTCATATACAGGTATATGGAAACACGAAGTCCCTGGCGCTTTCATGTATCCCTCCTGTATTTCCCCTGAAGATGTGAATACATGAAGGAGTTTGGGACTTTGCATTTCCTTATTCCTTGTGGACTTCCGCATATTCCAGGATCACGTGTATCAAGTGATTTATTTGCATATATACTGTATTGTATTACCTTACGATATCGTTATCATCAGTGGGGGTCATATGCCAGACAGCACTTTGCTGAGCCCAGCTTGTGGAACATCTCTTGGAATCCCTCTAAGCATTGCAGCATAGTGCAAACACCCATCCCAACCCCAGTACGGTACCTCCCAGCATGGATTATTGGCTTTCTTCAACCATGAGTAGTGTGGCACTGACCCACCCCTTGGCCTTCTCCATTCAGAAAGCGAGAATATTATCACTGCAACGGCCTGGGGACAAACTCTCATTATGGGAACAGAGGCCTCACTGATGTTCTTATGTTATGTATAAAGAGGATATAATCAATGACCAAAAAATATTCCACATGTTCATTAATAAATGTTGTTGACTACCACAATAAACCTAGATTGAAGGAGAAATGGTGTTTGATTTCCACCACACTGAGAAGGGCAAGATACCGATTGCTGCAAAGTGGAAGGGATAGTGCCCTCCAGTAACCTGAGTGGACTACATGGTCTTGTAAGGCTTAGCTTGCTTGATAGAATGCATTTTTTGAACACAATGAGTGGAACATTGCATCCAGGACAACTTACTCTTACCTTGGCATCAGTTTTACATTATAGGAAAAGTTCACTAAAAAAAAAATATATACACAGTATATATATAATCCTCACTTTATTGCTAAACACGAATTGAAATTTTCATTTATTTATTGTATATCTCTACATACAACAATTTACAAGATATTAACGTGAAGAATCTGCTGTAACCAGTTCAAACCATTGCCTAAGAGCAGTAGCCAGAGCATCTGGGAGTGTGTCTATATCCCGTACTACCAGGAAAAATGGGAAGGGAAAAGATTCAACCAACGGGCGCATACGGCCTTCTTCATACACCAACACGTCATAAAAGGAATAGTCATTGTCCTTAGCATCTAATACCATAAATACAATAAATATCCTGGATACTCGAGCTGCTCTCACTGCTGCTTTCACTGCCTCTGATCTTGTCTGTGTCTGACCATCACTCAGGATCAGAAGCAACTGTGCAGTGTCTGGGTTACCATGACTACTATTAACTTTACTGCTATTTAGCAAAGCCACACTGTCTTCTAACATACGGCTAAAGTTTGTTGTCCTTTTATCAAACTTAAGGTTTGCAATCACTTGGCTACCAGCTGCCTCACTGAATGGCTGATCAATAGGATGAAGTATCTTGGTAGTAGATCCAAAACTGATCACACCCATCTGGCCCACCTCTAACAAAGTCAGGGCACGAGTCACCAGGACCACACTCTCCAAGGCTAAGCTACCTGCACGTGCTTCTGACATGGATTCAGAGTCATCCACTGCTACCAGGATCTGATAAGTTCTCTTGCTGGGCTGGGTTCTCCTTAACCAGATTTTGTCTTTACGAAACTGTGAGGCAATATATGGGATGACCTTCCGCATGTTCAAACGCTTTCCCGTGCGGTAATCTCCCCGCAGCCGAGCAGCTTGAGTGGGTTCCAGGATGAGGCGCAGCTGCTCACATAGGTGCAGTGCTATAGGAGCCACCCTTGCTTCCTCCTCTGCCCACTTGCCGCCATCATCAACATTCTGGTGGCTGGCTACCTCAATTTCACGTCTCGTTTTCTCTATGTCCTCGTCAAATTCTGCCTTCTCTTCATTCTCACCTGGAAATACCAAAATAGGGTATTATCATAAAATCATATACAGTATACTTTACATAATAGAGAAAATGGATTGAAACACAATATATGGATAACCCTTTTATTGACATATTTCATAATGGGTTTCAAGCCTTTGATTTAAAAAAAAAAAAAAACTGAATGATCATAATCAAGACTCCACTTCCCCGTATCCTGAACGCCCTACTGATGCTATATGGTCTTGATACATTGCATTTATAGAAGCATAAGTCATAGTAAAGGGAAAAGATGGATGAAGGTAGAGTGTTCCTGAGTTAACGAGTTGTGTATGTATATATGAAAGACTGAGATTACCAATTAACTTTAGTATTAGGGAGTCGAACAGAAAAGTCAGCCCTGCAGGTTGAACAAGACAGAATAAGGATGCGCTTTCATACAGGGGAGTTAATGAGATGTGTGAGAATTAGAGTCTGCCACCCTGGCAATGCTGGCTGGCCTCAAGTCAAATGAGCTGGCCAAGCGATACACTAAAATTTTTCTCAATCGTCCTATCTATTACTTTTAAACCAGTGGTCTGATTGCACAGAAAATTGTTTTAATCTTCTAGTTAGAGCATTTTAATTGTACCTTAGCTTTTTTGGTATACCACTTGGGGCCCTTTACAAGACCACAAAACTTGAAGATTCTCTAGCAATCCACAGACATTGACAATGGTACAGTTCCAGTAGAATTTCCTTACCCAAGTGTGAAATACCTTTCCAAAATATGATACAGTAAATCACAGTACAATTTTCCTTTCAACTATCAAACTTCCTCCATACTCTTCCACAATGAAAGACTTTATTCTTTGACCACAATGTTGTGGGGGTTACCATATGCATTTATGAAATCCTGATGGAGGCGAGGCTGTAAGAGTCTGGTGGCTAAGTAACAAGGCAGCAAATGATATGCAGCATTTGGCAAAAGTATGGAAGGACCAATAATTACATGAGGTCTGAAATTTTTCCCTTGTACATAACATAAAAATTTTGTCTTGTGACCAGTCCTCTAAGTAAAACTATCCCCCTCATTCTATATAAAGATTAATAAATTTAAGAGAAGAAAAGAAATAATGTTGGAAGACAATGAAAATATTTATTTCACTTACCATCAGACAAAAGAAGAGTGTGGAAGTAGGTTTCTGGAGGTCGCTGGACAAGATACTCCATTACAACTTCGCCTTCTGTTTCCACCAGATTTTCCCCCTCAGCCTCAGGATCCCGCTGTCCCTGCATACGCTCGTTCTGCTCCGGTCCTTTGCCTTCCTGGCTTTCAGCTTCTTTCTTTTCCACATCACCAGTCTCCTCTTCCTCATCAACCTATTCATGAATAATATACAGAATAAAAGATAAGAATGAGTAATGGATAGAGGAATACAGCTGTTAATAATGCTAGAAGTGATTCATCAGTTTTGAGTGAATAAGAAAATGAAGGTCTTTTCACCATGTGTACTGAAACTATCTGATGGAACAAGACAGTAAAAACAACATGGTTTAGGGGTCTGACTGAGAGTAACTTTTATTGTCTATACCTCCATAGGAGTTTCCAACATTTTCTCGTCCTCCTCTTCTGGGTCAGGATGCTGTGTGTCTGCTGGGGCTGGGGCTTCCTTTGCCTGCTCTTGAGTCCCTGCATCTATCATCTGGGCATCAAGATGATCCTCTGCCTTGTTAATCATGTGAGTGTATTCTTGGTTCTTATCCAGTCCCTCCTCTCCGGCTTCCTTTAAAGCATGTTATAATCATGTCAGAAGGAATCAAGTTTTTCATTAGTGTTATACTGTAGACTAGGTGAAAAAATTATCAAGCCACAATAATACAGTATGCAAAACAAATATTTTCAACTGGAGTTAAATTCAATAGTAACAAAAGTTTTCAGGCTAGGTTGACATAAACATGGTATACTTCAGGGTTAGGTATGGAAACCTTCATATGGTGGTATCAAAATATTGGTGTCAGCGTGCAAACGCCCTTCGAACTTCCCTGTTCTATAAATCATTTGGATGGTGGCCAGTGGATATCATGTATATCTGGTTAATGGACAATCAACGACAGACAGTACATTCTTTCTTTAACCTGACAAACAACATGCACTAGCTCCCTTTATTTAGTTATGCTGTTTTCATAAATGAAACGTGAATGAAGACAAATTACACAAAATAATGTTACAGTACAGTGAGTCAGTTACAACTGATAAAAATTGGAATCCATCACACTATTTATCAGCTGGAAGGAAACGGGTGCATTTTTGCCAGATTGTAAATATATACACTGCAAATACCTTTCGTCACCATGAGGACCAGTAATCCTAACTTATCTGCCCCTCCTTTTCCTCCTAGCTGGTGACATTTAGCAAAATCTGTGACCCCAAACATAATGTACAGTCTGTCAATGATGCACGTACCCCACCCTCATTCATTTACTCGCAGTTTTAGCTGGTAAAATCTGGAGTAGAAAGCAGGGGTATCTTACAGCAGATATTAGATTGACCAATCACAATCACTGTAAGATGACCCTGCTTACTACTCCAGATTTTACCAGCTAAAACTGCGAGTAACTGAGCGAGGGTGAGGTACGTGCATCATTGACAGACTGTACATATGCCATACTAGCAACACGAACATCATGACAATGGTCATGGACATGGTTGTACCTGAGCTCTTCCACAGACTCGCATAACAAATAACAATTACGTTAGTCCTAATTGTCACCACTTATCAAACTGTGGGAACCATTCATATGGGTTAATCCTAAAGTGATGAGAACAGCAAATATGGATCTACTGCATAAACTTTTGACTTTAACTTTGTGAGAATTTCTACCCTCCTCAATGGCTGAAGATATTAGATCAACTGCACAAATGCATTACGCTATTTGGTGAAAGCTACTAACCTCCTCAGTGGTTGAAGGCTGCTGGTCAGGTTTTGAGAACTGCTGTTGCTTCTTGGTCATGAGACCCTGCTGTATTTCCTTGTCAATGTCTCCTGTTCAAACCATACAATAAGATTAATAATGTTATGAATCTACAGTCACCAACAGAATTTTAAATGAAAATATTTAAAACATTCTAAACACCCTTAAAGAAAACGTTAAAGTTGTGAAGATTGAAGCTGCTTAAGTGTACCCTTTGTGGTTAAAATTTAAACTATCACTTAATTTGTGAGGAATATGGCATGCCAATATGAACTTTGGTATACATAAGTCAGTCAGGTACTATGGATAGTAGTGGCAAGCAAGTACTAAACAACAGCTACAGGGTACTACAATCTTTAATTAAATCTTTATATAAAGCTTCCAAGGGAGCAGAAAAAAGTGAGGATAATGGTTCAATTTACCAAGCGTTCGGTTCTCATCAGTTTCTCCCGGCATGCGTGGCTTCTTCATATCATTCTGGTCACCAGCAGTGACTTCAGTCATAAGTGCAGAGGACTCCCCTTTGTGTGCATCATCCCTGGTGCGGCTTTCAGACTGTCCCACCTTACTCTGGTCATCTGTTTTCTCCCCCATCTGGCCCTGCACCTCTTGTTCCTCTTCTTTATCTACTTCACGCTGACCACCTGTCTCTGTCTTGGGCTGTTCCTGTTACCAAGGCAATATAGTACAATCAATGGCTCCAATAAATCACTCCATACTTTTTCATATTTAACACAAGCATATTCCTGAAGATCAAAAGTCTCAACAGGAATACAAATACAAAGGAAGTAGTTAATAGGAACAGCTTTGTATAAGCCAAACATTTCAATATTATTATGTATGTCATCTTCTGTTGTCTAAAAGCTAACACTACTTGATATATCAAGGAAAACTATTGCTGGTGTAGGCAAAGCAATACAACATACACTTACCTTGGTCTGATCTTTGCTCCCCTCAGTTGTATCCATTTCAGCTTCTTCTGCCTCTGTCTTGGTGTCCTTGTCTCGTGAGGCCTCGGCAGTGTCTTCATTGGCATCCTCCTCTCTCTTATCTTCATCATTCTTCTCTTCAGTTCCAACTGCTTTTTCATCCTTCTTCATTTCTTCACCACCATCTTCCTGTTCCTCTTCATTCACTCCCTCTTTACATTTATCATCCTCATTCTGTTCACCATCTTTGTCAGGACTCTGCTCATCCTGTCCTTCATCATCTTTATCCTTCTCGTTATCTTCCTTGGGTTCTCGCTCCTCCTCGGGGAACACACCCTTCTCTGCTATTTCCATTGGGTTATCCATCCCCTCTTCTTCATCACCACCATCATCAGAGTCATGCCCATCCAGATTCATTTCATCAGGCAGTTGCATCTCCTCCTCATCATCTTCATTCTCCTGTTGCCCCTCACCTCCGTAAGGATCAACAAAATTATCATTGTATTCATCTGGATCATCCTCCTTCATTTTGTTCTCCTTTCTTGTATCCTCCATTTCCTCCAGCTTCTCTTTCTGCTTCTTGTCCTGCTCTCTCTTGTTCTTGTTGTCATCTTTTGCTACCATTTTAGATTCAGTCATTTCCCCGTCTCCTGGTCCATCTTCTTCTTCTTTATTCTCGTCATTGCCATTTTCATCTTCATCATCTTCATCTTCACCCCAGATCTTTTCATCGAGTTTGTCAGCTCCTTTTTCAGTCTCACCCATTTGTTTCTCATGGTCCTCATCTTCATCCTCATCATCACCACTTTCATTTTCATCCCTCTCTGTGCGCTCCACATCTTGTTGTTTCCCTTCAAAGTCCTCACTCATTTCAACACCAACATTATCCTCTTCTACATCATCATCAGCTGACTTTTCAGTCTGACCTTCCTGCAAAGCTGACTCAAGCTGGTCCTCGGACTCAAATCTTTCAGAAATATCCTTCTTTCCTGTACCTTCTCCTAGGCCTGAGGCTTCAGAATCTTCAAAACCAGTGGCATCTTTCTCCCCAGCTTTTTCCTCTTCAAGCTCCTTCGGTCGACAGAAACCCTTCACAGCCAGCTGCTGGAATACTGCTAGTATAACAGATGATAGCTTTGCAGTACTTCTGTTGCTACTAACTATGAATAACATCACTGTCTCACAAAGAGTCTGATATTGCTCAAGAAGAGGAAGAGACAATTTCAATTTGTTTATTATGTCAGGGTGGCAATCACTTTCCTTTACTATATTATGCAAAGTAGCAACAACTTCTCTCATTCGTAGATCTCTAACATCTGAGACAAGACTCTGAACCAGACCACAACTAAGCAAATCTTTAGTATATTCAACATCATCATGCTCATCATCATCATCATCATCATAGTTCTGCTTCTTTGGTTTTCTAGCATTAAATCTTTTATACAACTTTTCTACTGAGAATAAGACCCGAGTCAGGCAGCATTCTAGACTGTTCAAACTATCAATTTCTAAGCTTCCATTTACTGCAAGTTCATTGCTTCTATCCAATGTAGTATTTATCACAGCTTCCAGGTCATATTGGGCAGCATCCCAGTCTCTTATCCAATTACCAAGCTGGATTAAGAGAGGATGTTGCCCACCATTAGGTAGTGACAGGGGCAGCATCAGCATCTTCAGCTTCTCACTCATTCCAACTAGTTCATGAAGAGATTCCTTGTATAACTTTAGGGAGGAAGGAGTTACTAGACGTTCCCCATCTTCAAAGTGTCTTATACTATTAGCAAGGATTTGTGCTTGATGACATGCTTCCAACTTGGCTTCTTCAAGTACCTGCTTTAGTTCATACAAACTCTCTTGCTCCAAAGTACCCTGATTTTCAATTGTGACAAGAGAAGGCGTATTAGGCTTTGAACCAAGCAAAACTAAAGTTTCTCCAATGGTTAAGGAGAGGGATGATGCTAATCCATGTAGCGTTTGCAATCCACTGACCATACCAGCCAAGGGAGGTGCCTGTGGCTCATAGTCTCTCAGATCATCCAACAAGTTGTGCAAGTGACGAGTGTTGTCACTGACCTTGGACAGCAATATACGCTGATCTCTGACAAGCAAGAAGAGATGGCATGACACACCACGCAGTTGTTTGATGAACTCGGGACCAAGATCCTTGTGTGGTTGCTGTAGTGAAGTAAGCAGCAAAGCAAGACGACTGATGCAGCGGTTCAGGTACTTGACACAACCAGGCCATGACTGACATGCAGATTGCAAAGGCTGTCTTCCTGTGTGTGCAACATCTAATTCTATTGGAGGCAAACTCAAGCAAACATCAATATCCTCATCTCGCCATTGGCTATTTCCTCGAGTGTACAATATCCCCAGGGACCTTAGTGTCCTCATCAGACGAGTTACTGCATCCCGCCTCCGCTGCATTACATGTCGTAGGTGTTTCATACGGTCATCTTTCGCTACAGCTTCAGCACGACCTGCAGCTGCTTGTATATCCTGGTAACTGGTAATAATATCACTAGTTGTTTCCTCAACTGCTTCTACAAATTCTTGGTATGGGAGCTTACTTAGCATCTCCCAGGCCAGCTTGTGACAACGACGTGTCAAAAATGGCAAGCGAGAGAGAACCGACTTATCTTTTGTTCCTTTTGCACTACTTGAAAACTCAACAACAGATGGGGAAGGTGGCATACAAGGAGTGGGGCAGGACCATGCTACTTCATCTTGCCTTTTATCCCAGGCTCCAGTGTGATCCTGAGATAACTCTGTAAGGGCATCTCGTAAAAGTGGAGAAACTGGCTCCCTTAGTTTCTTTTCCCATTTCCTCATATGGCGGTGGAGTATGCGGTGGCTCTTCGCCACAGACTCACGTACAGCAAAGTAGTTGATATCATTCCATCGAGCTATTTTCACAAACCCCTTTACATCCTTTTCAATTGGCTCTCTGGCTTTTGAGAGGGTTGTGGCAATTAGTGGAGTGAACTGATTGTAGTACTGGTACAAATTCCATGCCAGGGCCAGCACCTGATATGATACTCTGCTCTTTTCCAAAGCAGCAATATTACAGTGGAATGAATATAATAGTTGCAGACGCATTTGGAATTCACCAAGGCTAGAAGTTTCTATGAACTGCTTTAATGCCTTTGTTAGTTCTGATAGACTAACCTGTTTTGAGATAGCTGCTTGGAAAGTATTATGAAGGTGGGGCCACCACTTCCTTCCCTCAGTGTCTATCTTATGTGTCACTGTGTTGAGACAACATTTCCAAGCACTGAGCTCCATCTGACGCCACTCAAGAACTTGGTGTGTCACAGCTTCAAGCTCAGCCTTCATGGATACACCCGAATGTGCATTTCTTTCCCAGTACTGAGCCTTCTCTAACACTGTCTCCAGGCCTATAACAAACCTCATGAGGGGTGAAGTCAGGGGGAAGGCAAATACTCGTGCTATTACAGTATTGACAATTGTAAGGGAGGGGTGGTCAGGCCACTTCCTAAGTAGCTTATCAACATGTTTCTTTACCGCATGGAGTAGTGGGCGCACCTTTATCGCTTCCTGTGGATTAGGATCATTGTATATATCATATGGGTGACTGATGAGTGAAGGTGGGGGTGGGTTGGTCAAGAGTGAACAAGTACTGGAGTTTGCCAGGATAAAGGTTCCAATGACAGTTTGATCCAGACTGCTTCCTGCAATTGTTCCACCAGTCCTACCCACAATTGACTGCAAAACTTGGAGTCTGAGTAAAGCTGCTGCCACCAGGTGTGAAGGCGACTGCACCACCTTACTGGCAGGAGCACAATGCCAGGCTGTCTTCACCAGGTTGGTAAACACAATATGATGGAACTCACTCACTTCATACAGTTGTTGGTCAGTAATGTAGCCAAGCGAACTGTTATCATCATCATCAACATGGCCATTACACTTAGGAGGCTCAGAATCATCTAGAGTCATTCCATCCAAATCCTTAAATTCTTTGTCAAATGAAGGGAAAGCTTGAAGAAATTCTGCTTCTTGTATCTCATCTTCAGTCTGTGATTCTGCTAGAGTGCGAGATTTGTATTTATACAAGCTCTCCTTTTCCTGTTCTCGCAAAGTTTTTTCCTCCTCTTGTTGTCTCCACTGAGATGCTACTTCATCAAGTAACTGGGAAACCATCTGAACAGCTGATTTATCCAAGTGATACTGTGCTTTACTAATACTCAAGAAATCCAAGAGGGCTGCCTGTAAAATGTGGTTATTTGCCATCTTTGCCTGACCAGGGTGTTGGTCATTGGGCAGTAGCACTTTGGTCAATTTATCCATTTTCAACTGTTGACCAAGAAGCTGGAGTGGCTGTGAAGGTTCTCGAGGTGCAGGGAAGGCAGCATATAGCCCAAGATAATCTGTCAATTTTACATCACACTGAACACTTTGATTATTTATATAAGCATGTGCTACTGACAGTCTAAACGATTCACAAGTTATGGTCACAGCTTGCAGGAATGGGTAAGTGAGGTCCCTATACAAGGGGAACTGATGTATAACTCTCTTCACAAAATTATCACAGGAAGCCAGAAATACCTTAGTTTCCATTAGATAAATATCTTGAACAGTATCATTCTGGTCTGGCTTGAGACTTGCTGAAAGTGCCCAAATTTTCTCTGGGACAAACACAGTTGATAGGAAATGTTTCAAATCCTGTTTCAGCTGTTGGTACTTTGATTCTGCTGGTCGATGAGCCACCTGTTGAGACAGCTGTGACACTGTGGTATTTAAGTTGCTGCATCGATTCTTAAAGCAAACTGAATGTGGGTGATTCTCATAAGAGTCGGAGATGACAGCAATCCCCCGCAGGTGTTCAAACCATTGTGAGAACATGAAGTGAGACTCCAGGTCCTGTAACTCCTGCTTGTAGTATTGGAGAAGAAGTTTAATGCGCTGGGCTGGGTCCACTGGCTCTAACTGACCCAAAATGGTGGCCTGTATAACACCAGCAATAACTCCTATCTCACTTGCAATGGCCGACTTCACATTCCATTCATGTGCACAGTTATCAAGTTCCTTTGTCAAGTTGGCCAGTTCATGAAGTTTGTTTTTCTCTGGTACACACAAGGTAGCATCTTCTGCAATCTTTGTGGCCAAACATGAAGCATATTGCAAGTCATATACTTCAATGTTGAACTCTGGAACAATGTCTAATGTGGTTGCCAGACATCCCATTGTTGAGGTAGCATACATGGTGATATAACGTGTAAATGATGCCTCATAGCTGGCTGCAGGGTCAGCTAGATTTACCCAATTGTTCCACAAAGTCGACCTTATCTGTCTCAGCTGGGTCACTTTTTCCACATGAGCACCTGTCTGAATTTCCTCTATAGCATCCATCCCTGTGGACATACTCTTCCTTCCAGCTAACATAATGTATGATAGTTGACAGGTTGCAGGGTGGAGAAAAGTACTGTCTTCCTGTTGTTCTTCCTCAGAGTCAGGTTGTGAATAAGTGAGGAATGTTCGAGTATTGTGTGAGGCAGTACTTTGACAGAGAGCCAAATAGCTGTGGGTGGCCAGTACTGAAGAACATCGGTATGATGGTCCAGCTAAAGCAGTTACTGTCTCTCTGAATATTCCAGGAGCCTCTACATAATCCTGCTGTTGTGCCAAAGATTCTAGAGATGCTTTCTTCCTTGAGATGGCAAGTATTCCCAGGTAGTCAATCAAAGGCCAAACCTCAACTTTAAGTGGAAAGGTATCAACCCGAGTTGGGTCGTGACATTCTTCCTCACTAACAAATTCTTGCTTTATAGTGTCCTCCAAGATATTCATTTGGCTGTGTATATACTGAACATTATTTGAATCACATGTGGCAATTATTCTTGCTACATCTGACAGTGATTCACAGACTTCTTTTCCTATTGGTGATGCCAAAAATTTGTTAACTGTCTCATTATTTGGAGTAGGTACCAAATTAGCAATAATAGATAGAAGACGAACTTGGGCATCTGCGCTGAATGATGACATAAATGGAGCAGGTGACAAACTTGACCTTACCCCTGTAGCCAACTTATGCAATGGACCATACTCCTTTTCTAGTGCTGTCTGCATTCTATTCACTAATTCCTTCAACTCTCCTGGAACACATGAGTTCCATGACATGGGAATCTTTTGTAGAAATTCCTCATGAACCCACTGCCAGTGAAGTGTTAGCTGAGGGAGGAATAAGTGGAAATTTGGCCTCGAAACAACTTGACGACACAGCTGCCTCAAGTACTCACACCACCTCAAAGCAGTTAACAGTTCACAATATTCTTGATCAGTAACTGTTATTTGTGCACTATTGGCAAGTGCACAGATCAACTTGGTGATGTTGATAAGGAAAGGAACCAAGAGTGGTACCACTGGATGTGGAGAAGAAGTGTTTCCTACTAAGCCCTTATTTACTGCTTGAGATATTTCCAGTAAGGTCATGTCATCCAGTTTGGTGGTGTTCTTAGAATGATCATCAGGGTCACATTGCTGCTTATACCAAGAGTTAATCATGTACCACAACTGCAGACAAGATTTATTAGCTAAGCTCTCAATATCAAAATCTTCCTTCTTAATCTTTTGTGCTGACAGATTATACCGAGGATCATAATAGTGGGTTTCATCGAGTTTGGAGCCCAAAAGCTTAGATGCATGGCACTGTCCATTAGAGATGGCATTTTGTATGGCAAGTACTGCTTTCTCTTTCAGCAAGGCAGCATCAGAAGACAAAGTGTTGACTTCTTGAGTGATCCAGGCCTCCAGCATGGGCCAATTCTTCCAAGATGTTGTGGATAAAATCATTATCAGACATTGCAAGAAGCCAGTGTCTGTAGTTGGTAGAGAGTGTGGAAGTGGCAGAGTAGCTGACTCCCAGACAGCTACAGCTTTGGGTGTAGTGGCAGCCAGGATAACTGTGCTTAGTAGTGACCCAGTAACACATACTTCTGCCAAGTTGCTCCCGAGAATTAATTTCTTCATGCTGAGATATTGGTTTTCATACTGAGGCCAAGGCATATCACTTGTCAGGTTCCAATTACAAGCAACATCATCAATGGCTCTGCACACTGCTCTCTTTAAAGCTGGTTTCCCTTGGGATCTGATAAATATCACACAAAATACAAGAAAATAAGCATACCATATATCAAATAATATTACATAATAAGGGATAAAATCATATGGTTATTATCCTAGTTACTGTACATGTTTAAATATAGTAATATAATTATACTATAATTATAGGAAATTAAAAAAAAAATGACTGCTTGGTAGCACCCACTGACTGCAACAACTGCAACCATACAATTAAACAAGGAAAGATGTGGACTTCTGTATTCCTGTATCTTGTGAGTTACACCACTTCTATTCACTCACTAATGTGAGACTCTTCTACTTAATGCAGAAAATATCTCATACTTAATGAAATGATGTACCATTATACTACATTCATCTTACAAACATGTAATTCACAATATACATTAGTCTGGGAATAATACATATTTACTTGCCTGATGTAAACAAGTTCTAATGCTTTCTTCAGAGCTGCTGAACGACAGTGACCTGTCTGCATCATCTGACTTGTTAATTCTGCCACCTGCTTCATTTGACATAAGCTAGGCTGCTCATAAGCTGTAAGCAAAAAAAAAGGAGGCTTAGAGAGGTATCTAAGGTAAAGTAACCTTTAAACACATCCATTATGGCCACCCCATTTTGTGGAGCACTTAGAAGAAGCAAGATAACATCAATAAGGAGTAAATACAGAGTAATACTCTTATGTGTTATAACACTTGTGTTATACTTGTGTAGGAAGATAGGTAGAACTCCAATAAGGTTTATATTATAGTTAAAATATAAAAGTGAACAAGGAAGATATTACACCAGTTTTATATGTTTCGTAAGTGTTCAAAATCATTCTCAGACATAGGATATATTTACATGTACTGTATATATGTTTGAATATGTTTGTCTGAATAACCACCATAAAAAATAAATTGACACAAACCTGGCAGACACGAGGCCACAGTAGTGTGAGCAGTGACGATAGCATTCTGAATGGGAGGCTGAGTGAGTCCAGACTGAAGCAGCACTGCCCGAATATCCTGTGGTCTAGTCCAACCTTCCATCATGTATATCTCCAAACCTCGGTTTCTCATTGCTCTGGCAAAATATATTTCATACATCAATACTGAGAGAGAGAGAAAGAGCAACCAAACACACATATCAACAGAACATATGAAAAATTTCAATCCTAAAAACATATTCGCACAGCTTTCAGAAATGTTAGTATGCTGTTTGTTGTTAACATTCAGCAATTCATTGACGTGTTTACATCACCTCTCTATCAATTAATATTTCTCTGCTTGTACTTTTCCTTGCATATTATTCACGTCCTAACTAACCCATCTGCTGCCTCTCTTATCTCTGTATCTCTTTCCAAAACTGTTTAGTACTCCCTCACCACTCTCATTTCACTTCTCTAAAATTCCTCATCTACCTCCTGCTTACTCTTTCTCTTCATGCTCTTTACCCTTTTTTATAGTTTTATCTTAAAAAAGTTTACAGGAGTGAGAATGAATTGCAACTAACCTTGATATCTCGCCATGCTGTGGGTTCATGGTAAGAAAGAGTCTGAAGTCCTTATGTGGAATGACATTCGGAATGGAACCATCTACCACTCCTCGCTCACTTAGGGTCAGTACACCTCCGGGCTCCAGCAAGGCATTCAGTCGATCTAGCACTGATGCTGCGCATATGTTCACTCCATCTATCAATAGCCAAGCTCCATCCCTCACCGCCTGCAACATAAATTTAGTTGAGAATGAAAAAATGATCAGGCCACAGCTGGCAGTAGGATACTGACATTGTAATAGGAAGAGAGGAGATATATATAGAGAGGAGAGATAGCAAGCAAAGGAAAAAGAAGGCAAGAAGAGGCAGTTGAAGAGCCCACATCTCTACCAACAATCCCCTTAACAAGGAGTACAGTACAGTACAATACAGTACTATATTCACAACATAAAATTAGTTTAAATAATAGTCATGACCTTCAGTTAGCTTATTACATTTCAGGGATGTCTTTTTTCTAAAAGTGATGAGTCAACTTCTGCATGACAAATGTTTCTATTAGTGGGATTAACAAATTGCTGCTCTTATAAGTAAATAAAAAGACAATATTAAAGAAACATTCATGGGAAACTTTAGTATGTATTTGTACATAAAAGCATATTTTTCAGATATTATCCCTGACATCTTGGTTAATCGAAGGTTTCCCTCATCTTAACAAAGGAGTCAGGTACCAAACACAATAGCAGCACATCCAATCAACATACCTTTACCAGAATGGAATCAACCCAAAGGAATGTTCCTCCTCCAGACACAGCACCAGCCTTTATCACTTCTTCCCTCAGCTTCTCTACACTCTTGTTCAACTCTTTTACTTTCTTCTGGTCTACAATTTCTTCAACTGTTCCATTCATCAAAGGTTTTCCTTTTCCTTTCTTCTGAAAATTCCATATACAAAATTAATAAATAACAAACCTGTTTGAAAGTATCGTCCCAGTCACATTTAACATTGTACATTGGAAGAACTGAGGAGAATAAAAGCAGGCAAAGATGGCATATCATACACTGAAATGGCACTCATATAGTGATGGAGGAATATGAAGAAATGTCTCAATACTACAAATATAATTTTAGTGGGGGTAATTAATGATGACATACTTTGATTCGTGACATTTTTATGTAGCTTGTATCTTTCTGTACAGTAAATCTTACCTTTTGTGTGTGTGGAGTGTGAGGAGCAATGGTGGAGGTGGGAGGTTGGAGTAAAGACAAGACAGCCAGCAGCAAGTCACACTGGCACAGGAAGTGTTTCACCTCCTCACCCTTTGTCTTACGAGTTTCTAAAATCACGTACATAATCAGTGTCATTTACCAAATTACTTCAAGAGCTCTCTTCCTCAGCTGACATACAAGCTTTCTGATTCAATAAGTAAGTGCCCTGGTGCATCTAAATCACTTAAAAACTATCTTTGAGTATTTCAGTTAGAGGGACCTGTCCATATGTCTGAGTATCATCAAACTTAGCTTCATCTTCTGGTATAATAAATTCACAGATTAAAACTAAAATGGTATATCTATTTAAAATATAAAAATTATTATGAAAACCCCATTTCCAGTTTATCAAGGGGTGGGGGACACCAGAGCCAGGAATGGAAAAATTATACATGAATAATAGGGAGGGGGGGAAGAAAATACCCACACTTGGGTTACACCTGTATTCACCCACCCTTTCATTCCCATAAAATCCTGTTTATCCTGCACAATATCTGCTTCGTCCATTCCTAATCCATGCTTTCTTACAAAATCCCTCCCTATACCATGCCATCTTTTCCTAGGTCTTTATATTTCTATCATCATAAGGTGCATTAAGTCACAGCAGTTACTCTCATTCTTGGAAACTTAAGACTTCACAAATATGCACCTTGAACTCGCACACACACACAAGCTCTCATATTACTCCTGTCTTTGGTTCATCTGTTGACTCCCATTTTTCTTATACATTTCTTACAAGCAATAACTTAATAACCTCAATGCAAATTCTAAGAAGCCAGTTCTCATACACTTCAAAATAACTTATAACAAATGAACAGCTCACTATCATTCCTGGTGACGAGGAGTTGGTCCCATGCCTGAAGAATCTCCTCGGTTTGACTTAGGTTGCCAGCTAAAAGACACTTTCTCACAGCCAGTAGGATTACTTCCATAGCCTCATTCACCACCTCTCCCAAGTCTCTTCCATAGTCTACCTGCAAACAAAATCATATTATTTAATTATAATACTGTTACTCATTTGCCAACCTCAGTGTAGAATTCCTATATACTGGCAACAAGGTAATGTTATCTGTAAGATACATAAAAACTACCAGCATTAAGATACTTACTCTAGTAAAACCTTCCCAAATGAGGTGGATAAGTTCTAATTCTAATTCTTATGCCATAGCCAGACCATAGGGGGAGCTAGCTCCCATGAGAGAACAAGGCATCATTCCATATGAGTTTATTATATAAATATATATTACATAGGTTTCTAAGAAGAGGAAAGGGTAGCTGAATGGATGAGTGAATGGTATTGGTCTGCACAGAACAAGGAATTTGTCTCATAAATGAATAATACTGTATATTCTTTCAGTTACTTAATATTCATGTTACTACTGCTATTTGTCCCATTTTTAGGAATATTTCACAAATATTCAGCCTCTTCCTCTCACTCCTTTTGTTTCATTGCTTTGCGCATATCTTTCCCTTCTAACTCAAAACCCTAATTTTGTACTTCCAAATTAAGTGACAGAAACAGAAAGGAAAATACCTTTCAAAGATACCATTGCACTGAAGATAATATCATACCAAACAGAGAAATATCAAGCTCTATATTTCATTATTATAAGCATCTAATTTCTTACCTGCTGAAAACCTCCTAGAAGTTCAGTAACATCCATATCAGAGTTGACAGTGAGGGTGAGAAGCTTGTGTCCTGTCAGCTGGGCCAAGAGCTTTACAACACAAGTCTTTCCAACACTCGAGTCTCCCACCTGTATGGAACAAATGTGAATAGGAATTTAAAATAATGTACTGTAATACGTAGCTAACATCAAAACTTTTATTGAATTCACAACACTATATATCAAGACCTCATATAAAACTAGAAGGGCACTTGGTGGAGTGCATATCTTTGTAAATGCCAAATAAAGCAACAGTCAGTCACCCATTTTTAATATAAAACATTAATTGTTAAAAGTATATTTATTCCTGACCGTGATCTTTGACCTGGAACCTCCACAATTGAATAACTTTATATTTTCATATTACCCAATCATCCTGTTACAATAGTAGTAATACTGTAATGTGATCTTTCTTCTTTTTCAAAAGTGCTAGATCTACAAATGCATTAGAATGCACCAGCACTAAAAGATTCTAGTTTAAAAGAGCCTCAATGCTAAGTAACTGTAAACTTGGTGGAGGTACCCCAATCCAAAATGCAAGTGTGTGCTGGTTGAAATGAAGTTTATTCCAAAACTTCTCTCATGTTTTTTAGCACTTTAGACACGGCAACATGTATGGCATTCAGAAACCTTCATTGGCTATGATACTGCCATTCTGCAATGGTTACTAACCAACAAAAACACACACACACAATTCTTCCACAAACTCCATTAGCAAGGTCATTATGTACCATGATTATTCTTACAACTCAGTATAATACCATTCATACAAAGGACAATGAAGTGAGATAACATACCAATAATGACATCCAATTCATGTTGACACAGTTAATAAGACTCTCGAGAACAGGTAGCTGGTGACTCACTAGATACAGGTCCCCATGCCTCTCCATTTCTCTCTGCAAACATTTGTTACAAATTATTTACAAGGCTTGCCATTATAAAAGCTGCACAAGTTCTGCTTAATTAATAGCTAAAATGACCTAAAAGTTACATAATTATGAAATAATTATATACTGTACTTCAAATATACAATACTTACCCGATTTCACCTTTTAAATCTGTCATCAGGAATTTATTTCCATATCAATATAATCTTTTTGCATGCCCATAAACTAGAAAATAAAAATTTGAAATTCATTATCATCTATAGCATTTTTTATAATAATTAGGAATAATTAGTGATTGTGGAAAGAACATACATAGTCACCATCCACTTTCTTGGTGACAACAGCTTGGCCCACATGTATTGCTGTCTTGGTGATCTGGAACCTTCCAATGCTCTGGTAGCTTGGATAGCTGTCTTCAAACACCCTCTCATATAAATCAAAAACCCTTTTCTTGTCTTCAGTAGTCCTCATGCGGTCAGAGTAGATCATTCCTACATACTCCCCTGGGTTGTACCTGCCCTGCCTTTGGTGTTTCAGCATTATTTCACACCACCTATTAAGAAATATATATTTAGCAGATTACATAACTAGTCATAAATCTGTTAGTACAGTTGGCTATAGCGTATACAAGTATTGGCAATGCAATTTTAACAAGGTATGATTTTGTAGCAGAAATATCACTTCAATATAATAATACTTTCAACAATGCAATCACACTGGGCTCCCATCAATCATGCTTTGCTATTTCCCCCCTCTCAGTCAGCCAACCAATCAGGACTCCCCTCCCTATTGCCTTGCCTCAGGCATATACCTGTGGCTCCTGAGCCCTTTGTCTCTTCACCCACACCAACCATCTTCATGTTGTATTACATGCTTCAACACATTAACTCACTCTGGCATGTGATGATATTTCTTAAAAAGAATTTGTCTGGTTGGTTTTCATAATGTACAATATATCACATATGTCTATTAGCATGTAAAACAATACTCATAATGTGTTACATCATGTATACTCATAGTAGGTGGGTTAAAATATTTGGTCTGCAGCTGTATCTCCAATACTTTATCTGAACCCCAATTTAGCTTCTATAATCTCACCTGAAGAGATCACGTAAGTTGAGTTCCCAGGGACCTCCACGTTGACCCCATAATCCCTGTTCAAGGATTTCGGAGGTCATGGCTCTGTTAAATTTTACCATTTTGGACAGAATGTCATTTGGTACATCACTGCACATCATTCCTAATATAAACTCCATATCAGCTGATGACAAGGCTTCCACATGAACCTGAAAGTGAATAAGATACTCTCAATTCAAGTTATGAACAGGGAAACTCTTTTAATTACAAAATTATGCTTGATCACCTACTCCTACAGTAAAAATGCACTTCCAGTTGTGCATGAAATCAATACCTGTACTAATCTATACTAAGTTGGCCAAAATGATTGTTTATATCAAAATTATCATGATGGACTTAAGACAACTATGTCATTTATTGTTTAAGTAACTATTAAAATACCTGTGTAAATCTATTGAGGAATGATTTGGGAAGACCTTTCCTTGCCCCACCCTGGTGTTGTGGGTTTTGACAGGCAAAAATCTTGGTGCTTTGGTGCTCAATGTGGAAAGTTTTGCCCAACTCAGGAATGTAGACTTCCCCTCGATGATCAAAGCATGCATTGAGCCCCTCAAGCACTGTCTGGGAGGCCAGATTGAGTTCATCCAAGACAATCCATGAGCCATTTCTTAATGCCTGCAGCAAGGGGCCATCACGCCAAGCAAATGTGCCACCTTTCCCTCCTTCAACAGGCAAATCTGCACCAAACAGGTCACTCACATCCGTCTGCTCAGAAAGGTTAATTCGCACAATGCTATGACCTGAACCTTTTGCTAGAGCCATGACTAGGCTTGTCTTTCCAACACCTGGACTTCCTTCCAACAACAGTGGTCTTTTCTGCTGTAACCCACGCAGAAGGCGAAGTAAGTTTATACATGTTCGAGGAGCTTTGAAAGTAAACATGTGAGATTCATTTCCATGGTCCTTTCCTTTAGTTATCAAAAATGGACCTAAACCAAACATGCTGTCTGTATTCACAACTTGCAAATCTTCTACAAACTTCTCTTGCAATGTTGTTCTACTTGGGCAAACACCAGTCTTTTGCCAAACTTGTTGTATAAGAAAATTCAAACTAGCTTTCTTCAGCTGTTTCCAGCCTACCAAACCACTACCAGTTAGTCCTGATCCCAGACCATCTAAAAGCACAAGACATGCTCCATGAATGTAAGCTAAGCCCACATCCAAAGAAGTTGGGGGCAGTGCTACTTTGTTGATGAATTGAACCCATGATAGCATATCTCTGATACTGATAACACATTTCTTGCCAAGATCTGTGTTGACAAAATGCCTTAAAAACTCCAGCATGGCTGTACCTATTCCACTGGTATTGTCTTCTTGGTTCAAGTGTAATTCTTTGCTGACATTGTGTTCGATAATGGCAATAACATCAGAGGCTGAGCGGTTTATCTCCACTTTTGGACACCATATTTCAGTGAAACGATTCCTGAGGGCAGGAGAGAGTTCCTTTTTGCCAAAGTCACCACTTGGATTCATGGTTCCAACCAGTCGAAACAGGTCATGTGCATTGATTATTTCAGGACAGCTCGTGTCACCTCCAGTATCAGTGCCTTTCTCTGCCAGCACCAGTGTTCTTTCAGGTTCAAGCACAGAGTTTAATCTTTCCAATACGCTGTCATCTGCCAAAGAAATTTCATCAGCCAGAAACATGCCACCGTCTTGCATAGAGTGAATGAGTGGGCCATCCATCCACTCAAACAGTCGATCACTTTCCTCCTCATGAGAGCGCACTGGTCTAAGTCCACCTAAGAAGTCTGCTCCTTCAGTATGCATGTGACAGTTGACTGTGTACAGAGACTGATCATTTTGAGCAGCAATCAACTGACATACAGTTGTCTTTCCACAGCCAGTCTCCCCAATTAGCAGTACAGGTTCCATGAAATTCAGAGCTTTGGACACAACCACAAAGAGGCGTCGCATATCCTGGGTCCAGACAATATGTTCAAACCCACTAACAGTTGTCATCTGCTCAAGACACGACCTTGTCACAGGAGAAGTATCTTCCGAGAGATTAAACAACTTTTCTGGCTCTACTTTCTTCTTTAGTTTCTTCTCTAAAACCTGTAATATAACGAGAAGCTTATTATATGATGACAGAACTTATTTAACCATATCTAAATATATTATTCAATACAGACATTGGAAAACATGCATTTTGTTGAGTAAAATTTAATATAATAATTCAGATATTACAGAAAATGGTGGTAATGGCCTACATTTATAGAAGACGCTAATTCTACCATATCCAAATTTGTACAGTATCTATTTAATTGCTTTAATTACTTTTCACTAGCTTCATTGAAATATTAGCAATTAAAATATTGTACAAATTAAATATCAAATTGACAAAGCACAATTAAAAAATTATTGGAATTAGATCAGATTAAGGATTAAACCAAATTATTCTGTACCTTTCTAATGGCATCAGTCTCTCCGTGTTCCCTGACTCTAGCAGCCAGAACCAGGTAGCCTTCGTCAGCAAGATGTTGGTCCCAGTCATAAAACTTGGCCTCCTGCTGGGGAGCCAACCTGTATCTCTCAGCCCACCGGAACAAGTCTCGCAGGGTGATGAAAGACTGCTTACCCTAGAACCATCAATAATGTTAGTAGTAATTTTGCAAAGTGGCAGCATTGCAACTTCCCCGGTTTCACTGGATTTTAGAAGAGTAGGATATGAAACTAAAAATGGAGGCAGTATGGGAATGAAAGTATATCCTTTCAATTCCAACATTCACAAACTACCAAAAGGTTGCGAGATTCGCTAGATGAATTAATTCGCCGGGTAAACGGGTATCGACAAGAACCCAGTGCTTTCGATATAAAATGCTTCTTGTAGTAAATATAAGCAATTGAAGTCTATTTACCTCTTTAATATTTTGATAGATAGTTAAACTATATTCCGAAGTGAGACTTACTGCAATAAAGTGGTTTATAAAGATTAGGCTAATAAAGCCAAATACATACTGTACTGTCATCGAAACGGTCATAAATAATTTTATTTTTTATTCAAACTACACATTTCTTGGAACTGAAATTCCAGTTGATGCATAACGAGCGAATGAATGTTTGGGCAGGTCACGAAACGATGTCATTGACTATTTTGCATACAGTATTGAAAAAATGGTAGCCGAATTTCCATTACACCGAAATTGCCAACCGAGATTGATTGGAGTACTGAAATTTACAATACAAAGGCTGCACAGTTTGCCAGATACGAGACGTACCTCACTTTCATTTTCTGTAGGCTTTTAGTCTATTTCTATATTCAAATTAGGCTGTATACCACGATTTTACCTGGTAAATTACTTGCTAATATTACTGAGCAAGTGATTTACTATTTGTGCAATGCCAAGCTAGTACTTAAATATAATGTAACAGATTATTTGTTTCATTACCTGCAACTACAGAGACCTGGTATCACTGCTGCCAGAGTGAGTACACAATTCAAATTTAAGCCAGTGTATGCGTTCTTGCTTTGCTATATTTATTTCAAAATGCCTGTATATACATGTGCAGTGGCAGATTATGACTCAAAATCAAATACAGGGTAAATCAAATATAAAATGTGAAGTGTAGACGCGAGTCGTCGTCGTCGTCTGTGTTTACGTTTACAGCCGATTTATCTACATTAGGTTCCTTTCATTATTTATGCCTACATATCATTAAGTACAGTATTTAAAAGTTTCTAAAATAGTATTGAATATTTCTATGACAAAAAGAAGGTATGCAACAACTAATTATTAGTATACCCATAAAAAATACGTCTATTTTTTTTCATCTGGTGAATCTGGCAAGCCTCGGCCAGTTTGTGAACGCTGGAATTAAAAAAAGATTTTCTTGATACAAGTATAATAATTCAAACTACTGGAATCTACCTTTAAAAGGTATTATTAACTTGAATATTATCAATCTATATTAACCCTGACAATCTGATTGGTCCAAGTATCACAGGGAATGAGCGTGTGCCAGTTTTACCATATATTAGAAACCCCTGGGCAGGAAGTGAACATGATCAGCTTCTCTGTAGGGCAGTCTGTAAAGTTGCATGAATAGTTGTGAACTGAGAAAAGAGGACTTTAACATAAAAAGACTTAGAATAGTTTAAGCAAGGATGAGGCAAAACTAACCTGGAAAATATTAGTTCCCCTTCTCATATTCTGGAGATCTTGAAGAACACCAACCATTTTCTTGCTGTAGGAGAGTGGCACCTCACAGCGATGATGGAGGATAACTTCAAGTTCTTCTGCTGGGATCTCAGTGAAATGCAGCTCTACAAATCGATTACGGAATGCCCGTGATAATACCTGAAGGTCAAAAAGGTTATAGCTACCATAATTTGCTCCCAGCAGATATTGTAATTGGACTCCCAACTGACAACTCTCTCTTTACACAAGTAGCCAATACTGCTGAGTGAAGGATGTGAAAATAAAACATTAAGGCTCCTCTTCAATTGATGTTGAAATTCACATTATGTTAATTACATGTGTCACTAACTACAAACTGTTCTCTCCAATGATGAACTGCACAAGGCACTAGTATTACATATTTAACATACAGTACTTACTTTCCGACCTCCATATAATCCTGGTGGATTCTGTGTAGCAAAGAGCATGAAATTACGGTGAGCACGAACAGTTTCTTGAGTTTCAGGAATGAAGAGTTCTCGGTTATCATCCAAGAGTCGGTTGAGTGCCTCCAACACATCTGAGGGGGCTAGGTTCAATTCGTCTAATATGATCCAGTGGCCATTTCGCATGGCCTTCACAAGTGCACCTGCAATAACATTTTTAATATAATTTATAAAATGTGTGCAGCATTTATCCCATTGCATTGTCCAGTCTTGGACAGTAATTTCATTTTTGTCTATATCTTATGCAATAGCTGTACGATCAATTAATATTATTATCACTGTTCTGTAACTTCTGTCTTGGATTATCCCAAACAATGGGTAGCCATGGTTACTTTACCCAAACACATCTCCTTTAGTCTCCTCTCATTTACTCTTCTCTTTTCCACCCTCTCCGATATTCATTCATCATCTCGCATTATCCAGGGTTGGTTCCTCCCCGCTCCACCATCCACTCCTATAACTCAAAATGTTCAAAGCCGCACAATCACTTTTCATTCATGGCAATTACTGATACCATCTCCATAAAATTTTTCATCCACTCAATACTTCACAACCTTCTTGGAGCCTTTCCAGCCTTCTACGAAACAATCCATTCATGACATTTGCACTCAATGCTAATCTTTCATAAAATTCTTGGGATGCACTTTTTGTTACAGTCCTTTTATTGGGAAGGACTTGGACAAATCAGATTTTTTTTATAATGGACAAGGGAACACTACACACAAGGTTGGCTACTCAAGGTCAAGTTGTAAAGAAGGAAAATAAGAGAAGTTCATATCCACATATCTGTACACAAGCTTCTTCAAAAAGGGAAGATGTAAGAAAGGGGGAAAACTGAATACCAGAATTAATTCTATGATTAAGTATTGGTGTTAAAAAATGTCTCATGCAGTATAGTATAGGGATAACAGTGATATACACTTATTAGATCTGTGGCTGCAGAACCAATTCAAAAGCTGCAACTATACTACATCAGTATAATAACACATTAAAATTGAAAAGAACACAGCTTAAAACTGACCTTCCCTGAACACGAGCTTGCCATTTTCGTCAGGAGAGTAGCAGCCTATATACTCCTGAAGGTCAGTGTGTTCGTGGTTATTGATGCGGACACATGGGCTGCCAGTAAGACGAGCTAAGTAGGTGACAAGGGAGGTCTTGCCCACTGAGGTGTCTCCCTGCAGCAACACTGGGAATCGACCTATACTCACCACACGCACCAAGTCATGCAGGTTCTGGCGCACTGTCTCAGTCAAGATGTACTGAAAAACCACACACCATATTTAGGTGGTTAATATGGACAATATCTTGGCTGCTACTCATGTGAATTTGCTCTAGACGTCACACTTCTTCCGAGAATCTTGGGAGAGCCACAGGAAACCTACAAAACTGACAGTGCAAAGGTATTTTGCATTTTTTCATAATTAAAAATGAATAAAACTTTACAAAATAAAAACAGAGTATAGTATCAATTCAGCTAAACAGTCAGTTGTACCTGGCCTACAGGGTTTGGGGTCAGTACAGCAGCTGCCAGTTGGGTTAGGTGGCACGTGTCAAATCCAATTCTACTGTCATCTATGGTCATGCAAAATTTAATTTTCACTGCTTTTATCATCATTTACGAGAAGAATCATGGTTAACCAGTACCACTCAATATCAATTGATATTTCAACATCCTCATGAAAGTGACAAAAAGAAGATACAAACTGGGTAGATGCATGTAGCTACAGTGTTAGGCCATGCAAGGCCAAAGTGAGGTGGACTCAGAAATGCATAAAAGATGACATAAGTGAACATTTCCAGTCAACAATTCCAGCGTTCACAAACTACCAAGAGGTTGCGAGATTCGCCAGATGAATTAATTCGCCAGGTAAACGGGTATGGACAAGAACCCAGTGCTTTCGATATAAAATGGTTCTTGTAGTAAATATAAGCAATTTAAGTCTGTTTACCTCTTTAATATTTTGATAGATAGTTAAACTATATTCCGAAGTGAGACTTACTGCAATAAGGTGATTTATAAAGATTAATAAAGCCAAATACATACTGTCATCGAAAGGGTCATAAAT
This sequence comes from Petrolisthes cinctipes, assembly GCA_033782935.1. Taxonomy (NCBI): domain Eukaryota; kingdom Metazoa; phylum Arthropoda; class Malacostraca; order Decapoda; family Porcellanidae; genus Petrolisthes; species Petrolisthes cinctipes. The sequence goes on from JAWQEG010002276.1 coordinate 190,052, forward strand.
GATTTTATTTTGTGTTCAAACTACAAATTTCTTGGAAATGAAATGCCAGTTGATGCATAACGAGCGAACGAATGCTTGGGCAGGTTACGAAACGAAACAATGTCACTGACTATTTTGCATACAATATTGAAAATAAATGGTAGCCAAATTTTTATTACACCGAAATTGCCAACCAAGATTGATTGGAGTACCAAAATTTACAATACAAAGGCTGCACAGTTTGCCAGATACGAGACGTACCTCACTTTCGTTTTCTGTAGGCTTTTAGTCTATTTCTATATTCAAATTAGGCTGTATACCACGATTTTACCTGGTAAATTACTTGCTAATATTACTGAGCAAGTAATTTACTATTTGTGCAATGCTAAGCTAATACTTAAATATAATGCAACAGATTATTTGTTTCATTACCTGCAACTACAAGACCTGGTATCACTGCTGCCAGAGTGAGTACACAATTCAAACTAAGCCAGTGTATGCATTCTTGCTTTGCTATATTTTTTTCAAAATGCCTGTATATACATGTGCAGTGGCAGATTGTGACTCGAAATCAAATAAATCAAATATAAAATGTGAAGTGTAGACGCGAGTCATCGTCGTCGTCTGTGTTTACGTTTACAGCCGATTTATCTACATTAGGTTCCTTTCATCATTTATGCCTACATATCATTAAGTACAGTATTTAAAAGTTTCTAAAATAGTATTGAATATTTCTATGGCAAAAAGAATGTATGCAACACCCAATTATTAGTATACCCATAAAATATATGTCTAATTATTTCATCTGGCAAATTTGGCAAGCCTCGGCCAGTTTGTGAACGCTGGAATTAGAAAGATACATTTACATGTATTATTTTTGGTTTGAAATGTTCCCAAATTTCATCTTTTATGCATTTCTGAGTTCTCCCTCTTCAACCCCGCATCGTCCACCACCACATCAATACTTATTTATGTACCGTAGCTACAATATAAATAAATAATATTATTCTAAAAACTCAAGCAGAAATTTTGATAATGATTTTTAAGTTCTCCATGCCAAATTTCATGAGATTATATAATGATGCAATTTTTGGATACTTACTGAAATACCATCCCATTGGATCTCACCCCCCAAAATAAATTATCTCTATTTAACCCTTTGGGACTGGCTCTAAACAAATTTCCTTTTCAATCATCAATACCCAACTTCTCTAGCACCAGTGCAGGACCCCTGACAGGCAAGGGGTCTAGCTCTGAGGCTATTTGCGCCTTTGGTGGGGTCATTGTTAGAGAGAGGGGTCCCCAACCCTCACTCCCACCCCTGTATCGTAGGGGATATGAGGCTGACTGCACCATCGCAAGTATGGTAGGCGTTGGGGACGCCACTTTCCTATGCCTAGATCACTTTAGAAATACTTACATTGTCAGGAGTACATGGTTCTAGATCTCCCTTTGGCACCCAGTAGCCCTCTATCTGCACATGATTTCCCTTTGCAGGTGGAGGTATTGGGTTAAGTTTGAGCTTTATCTCCAGCTTGCCTTCTGTGTTGGTTTCGGCCTTTGCACAGAGGACATGCTTCTTCACAAGGGCCTCCACAGCTGGGTGGGAGGCACGATTCAATTGTGTCAGGAAAGATAAGCAGAAGGCCTCATACAGGGATCTGGGCAGATTGGAGCAGGGGTTGGTGGCAGCAACAGCCAGGGCACGGCAAAGGGTGCGCAGACTGTAGTGTGGCTTGTGGCCTGTGCCATCATTCAGCTGTTCATCTGCTGCTGTTTTCACTCTTTTGTAGAATTTCCTGATTCCATCCACTTGTACAGCTGATGGTCCCAACTGGGAAGAGGATTCATGTTGTATATACTGTATATAATAAAATTCATATTGTACATAAAATATTATCCATCTAGTTTATTCATCTTCAACTCTGATGCCTACTTCTTACTGGTAGCACAGCCAAAAGGGTTCCCCAAAGCAGAAATTTCACCAGCTATCCCAGTTCCAACTATCTCCATAAACATAAAGCCTTCCCCTCCCACTCATATGCCTCTTCCCTATGAATTCTTCCATTCAGTGCACCCACCAGATGTGTCCAAACCACCTTAATGTATTATGCTTCACCCTCTCATTCACCCTACACTCAACACCAATTGCTTTCACGCCCAGAACACCTCTCTCATACACATTCTCATTGCTTTTCCCAACCCACGCACTACTCTCTAGCAGCTCATATTCACCACACCTTTTCTAGACTTGAGCCTCAGATGAATACACCAGTGACAAGGCTATAGAATATATTTTTATCAGTCTCCTTTTTCCCTTTCAAACTCACACTGTTACTCATCATGATTCTACCCAACAATCCTATGACCTGTCAACCCTGCAATGTCCTCTCTCTGATCACTACCATGCTTACACAATAATATTCCCACATATTCAAATTTCTCTATCTTCTCACCTCCTTCTGTGATGATGAAAAACTGACATGAAACAGTATTACGTGTAACTAAAAAAATGGGATGATGACAAGTGTGTGAAAGCAAGTGTGGAAAACTGTTCATCTCCTAATAATTTTTCATACAATTTGCTCTTCTTCCACTGTTTTGCTAATTTCAAATTCCGCCTAAACGAGAGCAATAGTAGGCAGCATTTGAAATGAAGGGCTTTCCCAGGAGATCCTGTTGTTCGTCTATCATGATGATCAACAGGTGCCAGAAAATAAAATACTAACAGTGCCCAAATCACATAATTAAGTCAAAGGCATTGGCATAAGTATTAAACAGTTATTGTACTTGTAAATTAATAGAGCAGTTCTCACCTTAGCTAAATAATCTTTCACAAGGATCATCATGTCTTGACTGTTATGAAGCTCCTCCATGAAAAACTCGGTAAACCTATTTCTAAGACCTGCTGGCAATTCTTTCTTCCCAATATCTGTAGAAGGATTCATGCAGGCAAAGAGCCGGAAGTCTTCATGCCGGGAGATGGGCTTGTTATCGCCACGTTCCAATAATGTCAAGGATCCAGAGTCTGATTCTAAGAGTCCAGACAAGCATTCCAGAGTCTCAGCCGTGGCCAAATTGATTTCATCCAGCAACACCCATTCTCCTGAAATAAATTTGTTCTTGGAAAAGCTTGCATTCTACAATTATATGCATTGCATTAATTATGAAACCTTAAATATAATTATTAACATAAACAAGAACTGTTTCTGAATTAATCATAAAATATAAGCTTGTTTATTTATATAATGGTAGAGGGATATAGTGACCCCATTCTCCATCACATGTTGTTGTCTTAGAGCCAACAATGCGGTGCATATAGCCTCTCACGGACAATTGAGAAATATCCTCTCTGTAGTGGGCCAGTGACTCCTTATCATAATTTTTTACTAAATATGGAAAAGGAGTTATTTCCTTATTCCTCAGCTGTAGAGGATTATTGACAAGAAAAAGTGAGGCACAGATGTATTACACCATGTTCTTGAATTTTTGTTCAGGAAGTGTAATATTACATCCCATAACATGTTCCTTATTACAATACCTGTAGGAATTTACATATAAAATTGATAAAATGTACTATATATATTAAATACTTGTGTATGATTCAATATAAACAACAGAATATAATTCAAGTGAATACAGCTCCACCATTCTCACCTTCCTGTATAGCTTTGATGAGAGCTCCCTCAATATAGGCAAATGCCAGGGCACTCTGGGTCTCATGAACCTGTTCTTTCAATGAAGCTATTTTCAATCTCATCTTCTTCCATTTGCCTATTAAAAACTTTGACTCCACATCATTCTTATGTTCATCAAGTTTTTCAACAGCTTTCTTCAATGTGTGTTCCATCAATGAGAACAAGTCATTCCATCTCTGTTTCTTAAAGCATGTCATGATGTGGTTAAGGAAGTTGTTATTCTTGGCTGATGAAAATGTAGCACAAAATGCATCCTCAAACTCCTGGCGAAGGGGAGCAACAACAGTCTTCATCTCTACTGGCTTAAATCCTCCTAAAAGATCTGCCGAGTCACTTTGTTGGTTCATGTTAATAACTCGCAGTTTATGTCTTGTCTGGTGAGCCAAATACTGCACAGTTGATGTCTTCCCAGTGCCAGTTTCACCCACAATTAAGACAGGTTCTTTGTTTATGATAGCAACACCAATTCTCTCTAAAAGATTTGATGCTGGTCTTGTGAATGAAAATGTAACAGTACGCTTCTGATGATATAATAAGTTACTGCTGGGTTTCTTCGGCAGCTTGGCTCTCTTTCCTATGACAAGTTTTTCAGACAAATGCTTTACCTCAGGTTTGTATATAGTGGTTAGGTACTCAACCTCAGCCTTAGTTCGGTTCATGTAGGAGCCAATTTCAAGTGCAAATTTGAAGAATGTCTTGTCATTTGGAATTGCTGCACAGAAGCAATCAAGTGCATCCTGAAAAGAAAAATACATTAAAACACCTTTATAATCCAATCAGACAATGCATAATACAATGTAAAACCCAAACCTACTGCACCAAATCTTAAATGAGATGACACTGGCAAGTGACTCCAATGCAAGTCATACTAATCCTGCTGTGCTGGCCTTCTCTTTCCTATGTGGGTGAAGGCTTTGACTAAAGCACATGGTAACATACCAAAATCTTATTATTCTCTTATATAATATCATTGCAAAGGTTACACACCTCATTAAAATCTGAATGCTGTTTTGGTACTAACTCGAGTCAGAGTTGGGGATGGCCATTCCTAATAATGAGGCTAATGAGATACTTCAATTTGTGAAAAGATCAAGCTAAAGGTCTAATTTGCAAAATCCAACCCATGCAATATCTCACTCACTATAAACAAAACATACTGACCAGGAATGCTCGGCCAGCAAGGGTCATCTCAGGGTCATCAAGGGGCGAGGCAACCCTAGAACACCATTTCATGAGGTCTCGCGTGGACACAAGGCGGCCAGATGTTTTCACTGTTGTCATATCCACCACTTCTTCTTGTCCCTCAACTCCATCATCAATGTGTTGTCCTGAAGACACCATCAGGTAAACTGTAACCATCTTGTCACTCACAGTTTGAAGCTGTGGCCATCTACAGAGGAAATAAACAATATTGGTAATGTATCACTCAATTACTTCTCTTGATGCACAAGGCTGGATGATAGGGATAGCCCACCACCACCACCCAGTTCATATTCTGAAGAGGGTAATGTAAATTTTAGTTCTTGAGAAATGATACAGTTGATATAGGCAAGTATTTACATGAATATGTGTACTGTGTAGCTGAGGCTGGCCTGATGTTCTAAATATGGAAAATGGAGAGAAATGTATCCAGCACTAAAGGCCTAGTGGAGATACAGGAACCCAGTCTCCAAATACAACGGTGGTAGTACTTCAATGTACAAATTAATGTTATACAAGTGCATGAGAAATATCAGAAACTCTAATAACATGATGGAAAATAAAAGATAAACATAAACACAGAATATTAAAAACATTCAAGAAGATGAGAAAATATAATAAGAAAATTTATATATATATAATATATTATTCTCTTATATAAAATATATAATTAATATATTATATCATATAGAAACTTCAGCCAACACAAAACAAAGCACTTAGAAACTTAAGGACCCTGTGATCTTGTATGAAAATTGGAGCCTTCTGATTCCTCCTGACCATGCCACGATACAAGCTCTTTTCCTATAGGTGGTGTTTTATGGCAAAATTTGAAGGACTTGCTTATCTCCAATAATCTGACTACATTACAGGGTCCCTTAACTGGCTGCACAAGATCCACAAATATTAGTTATATATAAAATACATATTCTCCCAATAGAGGACCACCTAGACATGGAATGTGCACAATTCTGAGCAGTCTCAAATTTCATGCTCCATCAACCATCCACCCAAAGAAACAAGTAGCAAACACATCATCATCATCATCAATACCCCATTTTTCTTTCTTCAAGGGGAGGGGAGGCTCTAGTGCCAGGGGTAGAAAAGGGAAGCAGAAATACAGAAAATAATGACAAGAGCACCCAATGAAATGGGTCACACACACAAATCACTCCCCCTATCAAGCCACGAAAATTCCCAGTTTCCAGAAATCCAAACTACATAACCTGTACTTTTCCCACCCTAGTATTATCTTCACAAATACAAAGATAAGAACGGCAATTCATTTAACCCATCAACACTACCCATTTACACTCAAAGCACATAATGCCAAGAAAAGAAGTAGAGCACTGTACCAACAAAAACCCATTTACACTGACCTTTCAGTAACAAGCTTCAGCAATTCTGAGCGAGTGAGATTCTCCAGCGTTACTTTTGTCCACAACTTTTCCAACAAACCGGCTGACCCGCTTGCCAGCTTAGTTCCTGCCCAAGTTCGGCGAGTAGCAAACAACTGGAAGTTGGGATGAGCACGAATGTTTCCATGTCCTGTAAATATAATTTTTTGTACATTCATCTACATTGGGATTGAATCTCAGAATACAAATTATAACAAAGGACCACAACCAAAACTGGTTTCAAGTCTGCCCTACAGAAATAACTTTGATCTCTGCATGATCATCACTAATGGGAGTGATAAAGAAAAATTGAAGGGCACAACTATATAGAAGGCAACATAGCCATTGGCACTGCCAGCCAGTAGTCATACAGAGGATAACAAATGCAATGATGATATGAAAGATAATTGGTAACCTTGTTTATAATACTTTGCAGGCATAACTGGTAGACATGATGGAACAGTGTGTGACAGGCTTTACTGTGTGGACAAAGGGGTTTCTACTTACAATCTATTGAGTTCTTTTTCATCTCATTATATAAGTAAGTTATCTGGTTCCAAAAGTAAGCTACACATAAAAGAAAATACAAATTAACTTTGATTTGTCTAGCATTTGGCACTGTTGTATGGTGAAAATCGGCAAATCATGATGCCAGCTGTGGTGTCAACTTTATTCAGTTATGATTTTAAGAGAGAAAAAAGTAAGATATCCCATTTGCCACTATTACCTGAAAACAGGCTTTCTGACTTTTCTTGCCTCTTTTTTAGAATAATGGGGAGGCATAAGCCCGTGACAATGATATCATAGCAATCAAACTTGATAGAGGGGTACTGGAAATACAGTATTATTCTAATTTACATTACGGGACAACCCCGAATTGTAAAAATGGTAGGACTTCAGGAATGTGAATATTATATTTATGTTTACAATGAAAAAGAATATAAAACATTAGAAGCAATTATTTTCTATGATGTAATTGAGTACTGCTTGTGTTGTACAAATAAATTTGTGGTTTTATTTACATCTGTACATGGCAAACTCTGACTCCTTACCTGGCAGTGGCAGTGTTCTTGATTCCAAAAGTGGCACAAGGATAGAGATAACATCCATAGGTGCATAATCCAAGTCCTCCAGTAAGAGCCAGTAGCCCTTAGATACAGCCTGTGGAAATTATATATTTTTTTAACAACAGATCTAATGAGGGAAGGAAGGGGGGCTCCCAGCCCAGGAAGGGTAAACACAACTGAAAGAGAGGATATGCAGAATCCAGTAAATTGGCTCCATTCAGTGTCACTTCTATTAAGCCATAAAATTTTCAGCTTCCCCCGATGAATGTATGCACACAAGAGGAGCTTGTATTTAAATGATGAAAGGAGTTATTCCAAAAACTGTCAGGGAAAAAGGAGTTACCAACATGAATATTATTTTAATCCCCCTTGTATATCTCTTCCACTATTGTTTATTATGGACAAGCTCTTTTGTTTCATCCATTTCCATCCCACACTTTCTTCCACAATTACTCACCATTTTCCTATCTTTTTTGCCCTTAATTTTCACTCCCACATACTTTTTTTACCATCCTAGTTCCATCCATTTCTTTGATGGGCCCACATCATTTCTAGCACTTATCTCTACTCTTTGGTCAAAAGATTTACGTAAGCACAACGTACTCAGCACAAATTTAATTATTTCTTAGTAGTAACATCCCTAAATGCAAAGTGGCAATGAGAAAAATATGAATAGTAGCAGTATCTTTTTAATTAGAGGGAGGTATCTTCCATCTGCTATATCAGAATTAGATGATAATGTAAGTTACCTGAGTAAGGGAGCCAGGATGCCAGACAAACTCTCCTGGTGTTGGTGTACAGGTGTAGGTCCCAAGCAAAGTCTTACTGTCTGTTTGGTCTCCAAGTTGTACCTGTACACAGATTGAATGGATATAATTGCCAACATCACATCTCATTTTCTCTCAGCAATTGTAAATATTTTGTATAGAAATTATCATAAAATATGGAATCACTGCCTGAAAAGATGTATAAATGGTGTCATAGTATTTAACCCCTTAAATCCGGGCGACTTCTCTCTTGCCTCCCGCCATGGCCGGGCAGGTGAGTGCAAAGCTACCACTGTTACCGGGCGATTTTGCTATAAAACTCTTTACTTCAGTTTATCACTACTCCTAAACTACAATGCATAGAAACTTATATTTGATTTCATACCCATCAACAACTCTTTCTCTTTTCAATGAGACCAACCCCAGCTATATTTGACTTTTGGTTATGGAGGTAGGAGATGATAAAGAGGAGTCCCTTTCAGCTTGAGAGTAGGGTGGTGTTCGAGGAGAAATTGCCTCGAGGCTCAGTCATCACAACAGTAGTGTAGGAACTGAGTGTCCCGTGCTGTAGTACTGTGACAGGCTATGCTATAGGCCGAAAGAAACAAATCTCATCCAACTCGGCGGTATCGGTGCAAAAATGGTACTAGTGGGATATCCCACCGCCCAGACATACCAAGGTAGGCGGGATATCCTGCCACCTGGACTTTTAGATTCAGAATTAACAATTTCGGGTTGTACTACAGATACTAAATCTCTTATCTGAAACCCCTGGAGAAAGATAGTTTCAGAATTTGGAATATATCGGATTCTGGAATGGTAGTTTATCTGAGTTGTATATCTTTGATTACAAGTGGTTCCCAGGAATAGCCTAGGTCGATATCCTATCTTTTATAGGGCCAGCCCCTCCTTTATTTTAATTTGTTTTTTCACTGTGACCAGAGTGTACCAGGGGTCTGTGGGGCAGGAGGCCATTCTGCCCCAGGAGAACATCAACAACAACAACAACAATTATGTAAGTTAGGTGATGCGAGGTCGTGGGACAAGATGGGTTAGGAGTACAATAGGGTGGAGCCTCTCCAGCTGGGGTGAGGTAAAAAAATATCTGCAGGGTGTGGTTTGAAAACGACCTCTAGAAAATCTTTTGGCTTTCTGAGTTTTGGGGTTTTCAGAATTTCAGAGAAGAGACTGTAAACCTGTATTGCCCTCATTGATGAAAATATACAGACACTGGCTGTAATCATATCTTTTCAATACTAAAATTTACAGTACAGTGCTCCCTCGTTATCGACGGATTTACTCTACCGTACTCTCTTGTGACTAAAAATAATTCTACTAAACCTGAGCCAAAAGTATGGAGAATGTATGTTTTGAATGGTTGTTCCTTCTAAAAGGGTAGGCCTAATATGTGTGAGTGTAGTAAGTGACAAGTTCAGTTATCATCAATAATCCATGAGTTTCTACTCATACAAACACATTTCCTTAGTCTACATTAATTATTCTTGGTCACTTTCTCTTACAATCACTTGCACTTTTCACCATATCAAATGTATGTACCGGGATATGTGTTAAAAGTATGAGAAATGCCCGTTTTGAAAAGTTGTTCACTATAAAGGGGTTAGGCTTATTGCGAGTGTAACAAGCGAGCGTGAGGGTGAAAAGTTGTTCACTATAAAGGGGTTAGGCTTATCACGAGTGTAACGAGGGAGTGGGTGGGTGAAAGTTGTTCATAATAAAGGAGTTGGCTTATCACGAATGTAACAAGGGAGAATGAGGGTAAAAAGTTGTTCACTATAAAGGGATTAGGCTCATCACGAGTGCATCAACCAAGCGTGAGGGTGATAAGTTTAGTTATCACCAAAACTAATTGAATTTTTATTCGTGCACACACATTCCTTTGTTTGTATGCATAAATTTTGGTAATTTTCTCTTAAAATCACTTCCACTCTTCTTGGAAATCATCTAGTTAAGGACTGCCTACTTGGGGGGAGCACTGTACATTTATTTAACATACCGTAATGCGGTATTGACGGTTTTGTTATCGACGGCCATCTTAAGTCGATAATGAGGGAGTACTGTACTGCTTTTGGCATTTAGACAAATGTTTTAGCATTATATTATACTACTCAAATTGTTTATTTTACATTGTCTGATTGGTCTTACAGAAAATACAACATAGTAGTCTTAAATATAGCACATTAGTTGTAATGGTTTTCTTATTTGGCCTAGTTCTTACCTTTGTTAATACAGGTGCTTTCAAGCGACCTGTTAGTCGGGCTACATGCTCAACAATGGAAGTTTTGCCACTACCCACTGCTCCCTCAATTAGCACAGGATGTCCCTGACACACCGCACGACCTACAGCTTCAAGGTTGCGTCGAGTACTGCCCAGCGTCACCAAGCAGCCGTTCTTATCCTGTACAACACATCGTAATCATCATGTTAAGGTGATCCTTCAATTTGAAGATTCGGGGTTCATGGAGTAGATGTGCAAGTAATAAGAGAGTGACTATGAATCTGGTAAGGGTTTTTGTCATCTGCACATAAATTTATGAAAATATAAGTACTGTATACATGATTTCTGTAGATACACCTTTCCTACGAACATGCAGGATCAGAGTAAATTTATCAGCATCGCTGTTGCAAAGAAATAATACAATCAATATCAGTATAAATTCAATGAATTTACGAGTACAAAGAATAGCTATATCATACTACAGTACAGCACAAAATTTAACTCTACCTGCAAATTCTTGTCATACACAGGAAGAGAGATCCCATTAACATCAACTGTGTGACGAGACATCTTCAAACTACTCAAGGAGTCTGCTTGGGTCCAGATATCAGGCAGATCATATTCTCTTGTCATGCCATTTTTGACTGTCAATCTTGTATGAGTTTCCTGCATCACATGTTTCAGTATAAAAGACTCCTGCTGGCTCTCATTCATCCTTGACAGTATCACTATACACTGACAAGCTAACCTGTGGTGAGACATGGAAAAACTGTATGTGACGACCATTAACACCATATTTCAGTAATTAAACTAATGTTATTGAAATTTCTATGTCTATCAAAGCGTAGGATAGGCCACCTCAAAGCATCTATGGGGTAACCTTTTACTTATCTTTTACAGTAATAAGTTTAACGGGCCAGATGATTGCTAATGGTAATATCAAATCAAGTAGGATTATTTTAACATTACCAATGCAAAAATAATGTGATAATACAATGATTTAAGGATGTCCATAATGGAATTGCTTCTGCTCAGAATAGTTCTGATTCTCAGCTTAATTGGTAGTTTCAGTTAAAAGTAACAACTTACCACTTGATTTCCTCACAACTATGATGGAGATATTGGAGAACCTGTGAGCACTTCCAGACTTCAGTCAGGGCTGAGACATGTAGCAACAGGTCCAGTCCAGCCTGTAGGAGTTCCTTCTCACTCACTTCTATACCTTGTTTTTTCATCTTCTTGGCAGCTGGCTCACCACATGCTTCCTCCCGTTCAAATGGGGATACTGCATCTTGAAAGTATTTGAGGCAAAATCTGCAATCATATAGAAAAAGTTCAGGTTAGGCATCAGAGAAACTCAAGGACTAACAGCTTTTTATCAGAGAGCAGTGTTTTTAAATAAATGTTTTAATAGTGCAACTATTATTATTTCAATGAAAAGAATAGGATTATTTGACACAAAGACAAGCATGGGAGTGACAGAAATAGTTATTAAATAACAAAGGTATAATAAATTCAAGTTATTAAATGACATAGTAAAAATACATCAAAATGGAATGATATACCTTACAGGAATTCTGCCTACAGCCGTTTCATACAAGACTTTATGTTTATACATATTCTATTTTGTCACTCATATTTTACTTTGTCTCTCCTTCACTCTCCTACCCTAAGTAAAGTAAGGTAAAGCTGCCATTCATATCAAGGAATAAACTTTGGTTTGTTGCTGTATATGAGAATGTGGGTACCGGTAAGTTGTATAGAAATATTTGGGGAATAGATACACTATGATATTCTGAGATTTCATTGATATTTTTAAGAGTTGACTTTTCCTATCTTGAGCCACTCTTCAACAGGACCTAAAAAATCACAGCTCCAGTCTATATGCAAACCTGTCTCATCCCTCCCTCCAAATAAAGACTGTACTGAATATGCATGGCAAAATTCCACATCCCAGTCTCACTCCCAACAATATCTGGCATAGAATGTTCTGTCTCTCACAAGTGCATTAAACAGCCTTCCATTTATACCAAACATATGCAATACCGTCCAAACACCTTTTATGTACAATAACTAAGCAATCCAACCACAAATATAGCACAAGTATACATAAGGAAAAGAGCAAATATAAACTTAATTAGCAAAATCCGAATTCAAATTCAGTTCCCCTCAAATCCTGAAAGGTAAAATAAGAATGTCTCACCTGACAGCATCACTACTAAATGTGACCAGCTTGCTAAGGGCCACACTAAGGGCATGATGGAGATCTATGCCACCACCTATGCGTTGCGTCTTCTTCGCTGCTGCCTCGGCTCGCCCCAGCAGCTCCAGCAGCCATGGGCACAGGTTCACTCCAACAATAACGGTTATCTCTGGGTTAAGGAGGGCTTGTCCAGCAGTCCGAAGCACCAATTCCCAGTCTTTGTCTTTCCATTTCTGCAACATGAATTACACAGTACAGTACTTAAACCTTACTTACATTATATCTATAAAGTATCTCAGAAGAACAAACTCTTGTTCCCTCTCACATACAGTACCAGCATGTACGGTTTGACCAAAAACAAAAAGCTAGTTACTGTAAATGATAGCATAAATAGTGTAACAGTATAAGTATTCTTTCGGTAATTATCTATTCTATTGTCGTTTTCTATTAAGATATTTTTACCTTCTTTACCCACTAATTTATACCATTCTAAGACACTTTTCTTCGGAAATGGGGCATTTCCAAAGAAAATGCCATAGAAGAAAAGTGTCTTAGAATGTTATAAATTAGTGGGTAAAGAGGTTAAAAACATCATAATACCAACCGGCAATAAAGTATACATTTATCCTATTTAAATAAGAGAAATAAAAGCGGTACATAAATGGCTAAAACTTAACTAACTGACAATACCCCTTCAATTTCCCAGGCTCTCCCACAAGATTGTAGGAAAAGTGGGTAGCAAATATCTAAGGCGTGACAGTAAAATAACAACCAAATATCACAAAAATACAATGATCTACATGTTCCAAATACAATGATACATAAAACTGGCCAAGCATAAAGGGTGGGTATAGTTTTGGAGATAAGAATCCTCCAAGCTATTTCCAGCAACAGGTCACCATTACTTTTCCTTAATCTAGTCTTGGTTTCTGGCATACTTTGGAGGTATCAAGTTGCTCTAATGTACCACAAGTATACAGGTACTCTCCTCTTAATAATACACGCGAAACTACCAGTCATACATACCTTTATCTGTAAATGAGGCTCAAATAATCCTTCACATGTCGTATTTCCCTTACTTAATTGTGATAATGCTTCCCTAAAAGCATGAATATTCTCTGCCATCTCTACGTCATTCTGTGGGACCACGATGTTGAGTAATAATAAGTTAATAGGCAGCCAAGTCACACCACCATTATCATTATTCCTCTTCTTTGGATATTATACAGTTTACTCGAAGTTGCAAAGGTCTTGAGAATACTCCACGGGATGCTCTCTGACGTGGGTGGTGTGTATGTCAAGCTACAGGGAATGAAATGCGTCTAATAATGTGGTAAAATACAGCATGGTACAGCCACTCCTATCACACACTGCAGGAAACCCCCCACGTGTGTAGATGTAAATACAAGCTTCATGCACTCTCACGATTTTATGTATGTCTAGTGTACTGTATCTTTGTATGTAGTGTGGCCTTTTTTGTATTAGCACTTGGATATAAAGGTTTTATCTATAGTGCAATGAATTGTCGATACAAGCATTACAGATTAACAGGACCATTTCAGGACTGGAAAATGGAGAAGTCAGTATTTCGTAGTAGTATCTACTTCCTGAAAACTCTCTATTTTTATTAAATAATTTTATATATAAAAAACACCTTTCTAAATTATTGTAAGGATAACTATTAGATTATATAAAGAATATTATGTGAAGAGCAATTTCTTTAATTAAAATTCCCTTCGATCAATCCAAAATGCTTTCGGCACATAATTAGCTAAAATTATATAATATGTAATAGTACTCTGAAGGCTTGAATAATAAATGTAACAACGATTTCCAGTTATTGGTTTACGATAATACACCTTCAATTTTTAATTCTTGATACCAAAACAAATACACCTGGCGAATCCTCCAAATATTGGTGTGCTGCAGTATTGCCAAATATGGAGAATTTTCTCTAGATATAGAATTAGAGGTACCAATGGGAAAATTATATAAAGATTGTCCAGGAGTAAATGGGGAAATTTCTACCAGACTAAATATCAAGATGGTAAAGCCCAGTTTACACATGCGCGAATAAGCTCCCGACGCCATCCCGATTAACGGAAATTTTGGAAAAAAAGCTTATTCGGATCCTTATTCAGGTAGTTCGGCGGTGATTCGGGTGGTTCACCTACAGTTCGGGTCGCGCCACGAAAAGTTGGGGCCCCTCCTAACTTTTCGTGGCGCAACCTGATTACAAATAAGTCGCAGGTGCACTGTAGGCACACCTGCAACTTGCCCTCGGCCTGCCCCAAACATTTTTGTTCACCGCCAGCATGACAACCGTTGCGAAACCCCCCGACCTTTCTGCGACCGTGGGAAACACCGCGGATGTAACGCCAGTGAATCGCCGGTGTGTCCGGGATACCGGCGATATAAACATTGTAAAAAATGTGCATACTTTTATGTCTGGGGTGGAATGGGGATAAGTCGCTGGTAAGTCATAGATCGAGGTGCCGCCGGTTTACCTGCGGCAAACTCGTGGAGCATCCCTGGGGATTTTGTGACTGATGGTATGGACCGTCGGTATACCCCAGGGACACCAGGGATCTTCCTACGGCCTACCAGGGGGGCAGTGGTGGCGCACCCCCAACTATTCTGACAGGTTGACTCGATGAGTCATACACCGCAGGTGCTACGCCGGTGTACCCCAGGGACACCAGGGACCTTCCTACGGCATGCCGAGGGTTGCATCGCCGAGCATGCCCAGGTACACCCGCGGCATCCGCCGGCAGAAAAAGGGTAAACTGACCGTTACAAATTAGTAGTCCAAGAGCCAACGGTGAATCCCCGGGCTTCCCCCGATCATTCGTGTTATACCGCAGTTTAACCACAGATGAACCAGCGATGCACCCTCGGTAAGTCGCAGCAATTGATAAAAATCTAAAATTCGGCTGGCAGGTCCCCGACTTTTGACATTTCGCTTATTCGTGAATGCATCGAGAGCTAATTCGCGCATGTATAAACTGGGCTTAAATGTGCATAACTATCTTCAGGAGTAAATGGGAAATTATTGAGGTAAAAAGGGTAATTCTGATGTTGTTGAAGTTGGGCAAATTTCGTCAAGCAAACCTGGCAACACTGTGACTCAGCTGTACAGGTTACGGAATAGTTATAATGGCTCTCACTTGTAAGTATTTTTAATTGTTTATGTCTATATACTAGTTTTCTAGCTAATTAACCGCAAGCTTGGTATATCCATTTATAATTAACACACCAATAGTCTCATACCTAGTCCTCTGTAAGGATAATAAGAGGGATATAAAGTGTTGATGAAGAATTAACCACAGTAGCCGGAGAGTTATTAGACCATTTAGCTTACATAAATTTCAGTTTAGGTTATTAAGGAAGATGAGGAGTTGTGTCTTAATAAACGACACAGTCAACGGAACATCCATGATTTCCTCTCCCTTCCTTTGTATTGGAGAAATTATCATGGTTTCCCTAAGACTGACATACTCTTCATCTTGATTGAAAGCAGGTAGAAAAAATACATGGTATTTATTGAAAGAATTACCGTTTTGTAGCAGTGTCGCCAGATCCGGCTAGGTCCCAGTATTTTGCCCCGGTTATATCCTGTTACTTTACCACGGTTATTTCCCGGTAGTTTGCCTAGGTTAGGTCCCGGTAGTCTGATGCGGTCTAGGTTAGGTTAGGTCAGACTAATTTTGGTAAATATTGAAAGAATTACTGTTATTGAGTACGGTTTTTCTACCTTAATTACCCACTTATTTAGACAATTCAAAGACTATTTTCTTCTATGGCATTTCCTCCGCAAATGACCCATTTCCAAGATATTCACATGGGGCATTTTGAAATTAGCCTGACCTTACCTAACCTAGACCAAAGCAGACTACCGGGACCAACCTGGGCAAACTACCGGGAAATAGCTGTGGTAAAGAACGGGAAATGACCGAGGCAAAATACTGGGACCTAGCTGGATCTGGCAACACTGCAACAAAACGGCAATTCTTTCAATAAATACCAGTCTTAGAATTGTCTAAATAAGTGGGTAATGAAGGTAGAAAAACCATACGCAATAACGGTAATTCTTTCAATATTTACCAAATGCAAACAGATGATGAGAGGTATATTCCATTATTTTGCAATTTGAGATTAAGAATTACTCTTTCAGGACATGTCACTTTCGAATAGGGTAGGCATGACACTACCAGTACTCTTCTATTAATGCAAGAGTTAACTGGTACTTTGTCTTTCTTGAATACAACGGGTCTAAACTCTGGAACACTACCCCGCTTCCTAGAAAATTGCTCCTTCCTGATTGCTGTCACACCTCTCTATCATCTTTTTCTGGTACTATATGACCTCACTGTTGCGTTGCCTAATATCAATCAATCAATCCTACAAACACAACGTGTTTTGGCAAAGTGAATGAAATTGTTCATGATTTTAGACCCCTCTCACCTTCACAGTAGCTCAATGTGTAAATAATTTTTTTCTCAGGACTACTACACCAAAAAAATTTTCCCTATGTTGTCAGTGTGGCGAAGCAATGTGCCACAGCTGGCCCGAGCTGTGAGTGGAGCTGTGGTGGTGTCAGCACGGAACAGAAGTGCAGCAGCCGACCCCAGTCCTGCTCCAGTCAAGTACAAGCCATACTCGCCATTCCAGAACACTTCTAATGCTGCCGAGTATGCCGTGGCCAGGCTTGATGATTTACTTAACTGGGGTCGTAAGGCAAGTTGTTAGCAGTGTTTCTTGCAACAAGATGTGAATGGTTGAGTGGGATAGAATTGCTGAATTATGTGTGATGGAGCGAATGATAATGAAAGTGAAATGAGTTCCCACACCACCTCAAAAGAGAAACAGTTTCATAATCTGTTGTGTAATTTGAGTTTGAAAATGAACCAGTGGAATAGAACCTTTGTTTGTAACTATAAAATAACTTTTACATACTGTATATTGATGTTTAAATCAGCAGATTATTATACATCAGTCCTCCCCATTTGCAAGGGTTGGAGGCCATCTACAGCAGACTCTACAGTTGGCAGAATCATTAAAGGCATCTTACATATACAAAAAATTGGCATATTTTCATGCCAGAACTTGCCAACTTTTCTGTAGACTATGTTCCATACCTTCCTTCCTCTCCAGTACTCGTTATTCTCAATAAGAATTATGTACGCCCATTATATTTTTGTCTAGGATAAAATATGAAATTTATTTCAGGGTTCACTGTGGCCACTTTCATTTGGTCTGGCATGCTGTGCAGTGGAGATGATGCAGTGTGCAGCAGCCAGGTACGATGTGGATCGTTTTGGTATTGTATTCCGTGCTTCGCCCCGTCAGGCTGATGTCATCATCGTTGCTGGAACACTTACCAACAAAATGGCACCAGCCTTAAGAAAAGTTTATGATCAAGTAAGTTTTTATGCTTCTGTTGTTTGACAATGAAAATAGTAAAGATTAGCCATAGAGTAAGTGATCCCTATATTCCAGAATACTATAATATATATAGTATATGAGGTGCTATAGGCCCAGTCATCTTCAACAATAGGCATAATATATATCCTTGATATCATAGGGAACTAAAACAAGTTGATATCAGGAAAAAATTCATCTGGAAAACATCTTCCTTCAGTTAAAATATGTAAAAACGCAGTGGCCCAGTCCCCAGCACCCTTTATGTTGGGGGAGCCTGAGGGTGGGGAGAATGGAAGAGATTCTTTAATAGTTGAACCCTGTGAATGGAAGCCAGAGATTCATAGTGGTAGCCTCTTATATCCATTAAAAACAGGTACTGATATATATTTGATGTACTTAAGGATACTATTTGACTTGAACATTGTGTACAGATGCCTGAACCACGTTGGGTAATCTCCATGGGGTCTTGTGCTAACGGTGGAGGTTACTACCACTACTCCTACTCAGTGGTACGAGGGTGTGATCGTATCATCCCTGTCGATCTGTATGTGCCTGGATGTCCCCCCACTGCTGAGGCACTCCTGTACTCACTCCTCCAGCTCCAGCGGAAAGTAAAGAAAATGAAGACCCTCCAAATGTGGTACAGGAAGTAGATAGCTTATAGTGGGAAGGGGTTTATATTTAAGTAATGCGTTACCTCCCAAGGAGCTAAAGTATTTTACTAATATACTTCATGCAATGCCATAACTTCTATTGTTTAATTGATTATACTTGAAGTGCAACATTAATGATACTATTAGTAAGTATACACTTGAAGAATAAGTTTACAAGTTTGTAATTTAAAATGAGAGTTAATGCATATAGAATATGAGAATATATAACAAACAGTAATGTTTAGGCAAAAAGATTACTTGAATTTTTTGTACAGCTGTTATGATAAGACACTCTGAAATAGTTAGGAAAAAAAGGGCATTTGAAATTATATGTTTGGCATCAGGGAAGTATTACTGTATTAATAGTTTTCATGCTTCATTGTTTGCATGAGAATAGACTGCTAAATCCAGCCAGTCCATGGTTCATTTGACTAGGATGAAGTTTCAAAATGTTTTCACCCCAATTTTTAGTTTACCAGTAAGCATATTCAAGTAATGTCAACACTGTAAATAAAATATACTATACCTTATGATTGACATCTTGCTTTCTTCTCCTCTACTACTATAGTCTATTTCATCTCATCTGACAACGACGATATGTAAAATGGCAACATTGCATTGCCAGCTCGTGATTGGCTGAACAAACATTGTCCTTAACCCTTGACTCGTTGATATACAAATTTAAATTAAACCTTCATTAATTTTATTGTATGATCCTAAGATGCAAAGAAAATTCTCATTTGTTATTTCATATATGCAAATCATGTCCATCTGTTGCATTGACCATATAAACAAACACAAGAATGAAAAATTCAAATCCAAGTCGACCATCTGCAAACGTAAACGAACACAATAATCCAGTCAATTTTGTTTCTCGAGTTTTACTTAGATAAATAGATCTGTCTTCATAGGCATTCTTAAAAGGTATTCTAATATTTATTGAATTAAAATGGCAAAAGAATTGTTATGATATAGACAAAAATAAGATGAGCTTTTTTTTTTTTTCTATAGCTCGCCTCGTATTTTTGTCTATATTATAACAATTCTCATGCCATTTTAATTCAATAAATATTAGAATACCTTTTAAGAATGCCTATGAAGACAGATATCTATTTATCTAAGTAAAACTCGAGAAACAAAATTGACTGGAATATTGTGTTCGTTTACGTTTGCAGATGGTCGACTTGGATTTGAATTTTTCATTCGTGTGTGTTTATATGGTCAATGCAACAGATGGACATGATTTGCATATATGAAATAACAAATGAGAATTTTATTTGCATCTTAGGATCATACAATGAAATTAATGAAGGTTTAATTTAAATGTTTATATCAACGAGTCAAGGGTTAAGGACAATGTTTGTTCAGCCAATCACGAGCTGGCAATGCAAATTTGCCATTTTACATATCGTCGTTGTCAGACGAGATGAAATAGACTATAGTGTCGCACAACCCAATGTGTCTATTGTCTTGATTGTCTTATGACAATCCCCATTTAAAGATAGCGTCTTTCAATTATATAACGACGTTATACAGTACTGTATATTAATGACTGGGTCTACCTTAGTGGAATACTACAGTTATTATAAGAAGATATATTTACACTTCTAACCTCAGTAACCTGTACATTTACAGTATGATACAATGATTACATCATGTATTGTACAAATCCATATAACTTTGACAATGTTTCATCTTCCTCATGAGTGAGGCTATTTCAAAGCGGAAATAACTTCAGGAAAGTCAATATGGTGCAATGGGAAAGCATTTGCCTTTCACCACTTTGGGTTAAGTTTGATCCTTGCTGGTGCAAGTAAACTGGTTGGGGAGGGATAGTACAGTCGGCCTCAGGAATTCGAATACACCATTGTGACATCCAGGGTTCGTAGAACTAGAAAATTTAGTACATTAATTTCCTAACGCCAAACCTTTCTAGTATGTATTTGGCTAATAACTGCATCAGTCAGCAGAACAATGTCTACCGTACGTGCAGAATAAAGACCCCTTTTAACCAATGCTTTGTGTATGAATTCCTGAGGCCGACTGTACCTTCCTGTGGGATACGTGACCTATATGGCCTAGCCTGGTAGAATGCATTTCTACAGAAAAAATGTAACTTTTACTAATATACTGTAGAGACAAATCTTACTGTGACAATTTTCCACAACTATCTAATGTATTGATCTCAAATTTTAGCACAGAGAAATGTATTATTCTAATTATTAATTACCATGACTAACATTCCAGTTAACATACAGTACTAGCAAAATATTATAACACTCAGAAGTCTTTAAGAAATAAACTATTATAGTACTGTATTAATCATGAATCAATCCCAATGCCTAACTAGTGCTATATATTTCCTGTCAGGCTCTAGAAGTTCATTCCATTACTTCCTAATGGCTGGTTTTCATTAAATAACACTTGCTCGCTCCACAACAAGAGGTGATCCTGCATGTTCCTTGACACATTCACTCATGCTGTTAAACCATTGAGAAATCTTGGTGTTGACACGCACATCCTGGAAAGCTTCACATCCTTCCACTGCCGTCAAAACCCCGAATACTGCCAGGTCAGCCAGGTTTGGTTTGTCACCTCCTAAAAAATTTGTGCCTTTCTTCTTCAGTGCCTTCAAAAAGACGTTGGTCTCTTCATAGAATGACTGCCGAACATCATCTTTCAACTGATGTCTGTAAAATTATTTAGCATAATTACAATCCAAACTTTTTTTTTACTAAATAAATGACTAAATGTACACATACAAAGAAGGATCATTCGTTTACTTATTATAGGACCAGAATCTAAAGTATTAAGAAATCCCACCTCTCATTTTACAAGGGGTGGGTGATCATGAAAAAATAAGAATGAAATAAACATAGAAAAAATGGACCACACTCCAAATTACCTGCACGTACCATCTTTCAAGTCCCTGACATTTTCAGCTCCCCATCCCTGACATATCAACATACACAATAAAGTTGCTATATGGAGCTAAAGATATGAGGATCACACAGATCTATCTATCTATCTATCTATAGCTCCGACACCTCATTCCCTCCGGGAACTCCCCCCAAGGGGGTGGCCACGGCAGAAGTGTCTCCAGTTCTCCCTGTTCCAACACTCCCTCCTTACTTGTTCAAGCCTTACTCTGCCCCTCACGTTTCTCTCCTTTACATACTCTTCCACTCTGTTCTGCCATCTAATCGGAGGTCTGCCTCTCACACCAGGTCCTACAACTTCACTTCCATACACCTTCTTTACAAATTCCTCGCCTTGCATTCTCTCCACATGTCCAAACCATCTCAATGTATTACGTTTCACTCTCTCAACCACTCCACACTCAATACCAATTGCCTTCTCACTCATACCACATCTCTCATATACACTCTCATTACTTTCTCCATCCCATCTAGTAAGTCCACATGCTCCTCTCAAGTAACTCATTTCCACAGCACCTATTCTAGACTGATGAGCCCTACTCCATGTCCATGTCTCCGACGCATATGTCAGTGTTGGCAGGATTATACTATTTCGTAGTCCCCTTTTCACTTCCATACTCACACTTCTACCCTTCATAATCCTCCCCAGTGATCCTATGACCTGTCTACCCTTCACTGCTCTCTCCCTAATTTCTCCTTCCATACTTCCATGTTTACACATAACTGTACCCAGGTACTTAAACTCCTTCACTTCCTCCATCCTCTCGCCCCTCAGAGTTATCTCACACTTCGTCCCAGTTGGTACAGCCACTCTGTAAGGTGTAGCAAAGTCAATCACTTCAGTTTCTGCTCTTTCAAATACCATCACTTTACTTTTACCCACATTCACCTTCAGTTTCCTTCGTTTACACACAGACTAAAATTCATCCACCACTCTCTGTAAATTCCTTTCATTCTCAGCCATCAGCACAGTGTCATCCGCAAACAAACTTGCCACCAGGGACCAGTTTGCTTCATTCAGCCTCAACTTCACCCCCAGACCATTCACTTTGGCTTTCACCTCTCTCATACAACCATCCATATATATATTGAACAACCATGGTGACATAACACACCCCTGTCTCAGCCCCACACTAATATTAAAACTCTCACTTAGATCACCCTCTACCCGTACACATGCTTTTGCATCTGCATAAAAAGCCTCAATGCCTTTCAGCAAAGGCCCCCCAACACCATAAATTCTCAACACCTCTGTCATAGCTTTCCTATCAACTCTATCGTATGCCTTCTCCAAGTCCATGAAGGCAGCATACAACTTCTTACCCTTCCCAATATATTTCTCCACTATTGATTTTAATGCAAATATTTGGTCCACACATCCTCTACCCTTTCTGAACCCTCCCTGCTCCTCACTAACTTTATTCCCTGTTACTTCAATCAGTCTTTCAGACAGAACCTTCCCGTAAACCTTCCCCAGTACACTAAGAAGGCTTATTCCCCTATAGCTACTACACTCATCCTTACTCCCCTTCCCCTTATACAAAGGTACAATTATGGCTCTCCTCCAATCCTCTGGCACCTCTCCCTGCCTCCAGGCCAATGTACATATAAGCAACATCCACTCCACCACTACCTCCCCCCCACACTTTAACATTTCAGCAGTTATCCCATCCACCCCCGGTGCCTTTCCCATCTTCAACTTTCCTATTGCTTTCCTAACCTCTTCCCTTCCTAATTCTCCCTGTACACCCTGTCGTCTACCACCTGCCTCCATCCCCATGCATGTCACCACCGCCTCCCCTCCCGTCCCCCCATTCATCAGACCATCAAAATGCCTCTTCCACACTTCTTTCACTTCCTCACTTCTACTCACAGTAACTCCATCTTCTCTCTTCATTCTCACACTACCAGACTTTCCTTCTCCTCTTTCTCTTTTCACCTCCTTCCAGAATAATTTCTTGTTCTCTTTAAACTTTTCACTCAGCTTCATACCAAACTCCTCATCCACTCTCCTTTTACTCTCACTCACCATCATTTTCACTTGTCTCTTACACACATTATATTCTCTTTTCCATCTCTCTCTCACTTCTTCCGGCACATTCCTCTGTAGTGTTCTCCTATATGCCCTCCTCTTATCCTCTACAGCATCTTTCACTTCTTCTGTCCACCAAGCACTCCCTTTCTTGCCCCTCTTCTGTGTCTTATATCCTACTACCTCTGCTGCTGTCCTCAATACTATCATCTTAAACATTTCATACACCGCATTCACTCCCACTCCCTCCCCTATCCCCATCCTTACATCCCCCAGCACCTCACCCACCCTCCTCTTATATTCCTCCCTATACTCTTCTACATTTAATTTCCCACTAGCCACCTCCCTCTTATTCCTCACCCCTTCATCCCTCCTACCATACTCCCACTTAACCCTAACCTTCATCCTCACCAACACTTCAAAATGGTCGGAGCAATGGACCATTCCTCTCACCACTTTTGCGTCATACACATCCTTCCTCAACCTTTCATCCACTGCCACATAATCAATCAAACTCTTTTGCTCTCCTCTCTCATCCCTTCTCTTCCATGTATACCTGTGGATCATCTTGTGCTGAAAGAAGGTGTTCGTCAAGAACAACCCCCTCTCAGCACAGACATCCACTAGATACTCACCATTCTCATTTGTTCCTTCTACACCCCATTTACCCACAATATTCCCCACTTCCTCACCTCCCACCTTTCCATTCATGTCTCCCATCATCACTACTCTCCTTCCATTATCAATTCCTCTCAGACATGTATTCAACTCCTCCCAAAACACTCTCATCTTCTCTTTCCCCGTCTTACTCTTTTCATTCACTGGTGCATAAGCACACACCCACGCATACTTTACTATCCCAATCTTTCCAGTCATCCATACTATTCTTGATCCATTCCACCATGTCCATCCATACCCACGGAGACACCAACAGCGCACACCCTTCCTTCCCTCTTCCTTTACTCTTTTCATTCATGCCCGTCCATACTACTCCTCCCTCCATTCCCTCCCACAGTCCACTCTCCCTTCCTTCCTGGCACTCAACCACTCCACATCCTTTCACGTGTGTCTCCGTCACTCCCATCACATCCACTCTTCCTTTCTTAAAACATTCTACAATCTCTCGCCTCTTGGTCCCATCCGTCATTCCATTCACATTCACAGTTACCACTCTCATACAATCCCTCTTCCCTACTCCCTCTACAGGGCAACCCGGAGACCCTCCCCCGCCAGTAGCCATATCTGTCCACTCCCCCATTGGGGGGCCACTGATGGCTGGCAAGGCCAATGCAGTGCTCATTCCCGGAGGGACACGGGCCGTCGGAATTGTCAAAAGCTAAAAACAAGGTCATAGATTTAAAAGAAATTATCACAAAATATAGAAACATGCAGTCATAGAAATTAAAATCTTTAAACACTAAAATACAATAAAAATACAATAAAAACCTTAAAACCTATATGTGGGGGAAGCTAGGTCTCACCCCCACACCGCCTTCCCCTTTGGCTCCACCTCCTGAATGGATAAAAACTAGAAAGAAAATTTAACCTCTCAAGACAGCAGCTCCTTCAGCTTTTCTTCCTCCCCAATCACAAATACTGCAAAGTTCAAAATTTCCTTTCACCTAGGTTTGTACTGTATTATACTGTACATTTAAAGACCTATAACTTACACACCAAACTATGCAGGTTTCATTCTCATGTACCAAATATTTATCCCGCAGCAGTGCTATACTGTATATCATGGCTTTTTGAGGCAGTGACACAGCACCACACCAGCCATGAGCATGGCTATTAGAGCTTTATGTGTTAAATGTTGGGGAAATCAGCCTGAATGCTGGCCTGTGTAGGGAAGCATTCCCAGTGTGGCGACAACGAATACACAATATACAGAGTACTGTATATTGCCAATTCTCTCATCATGTCAAGGATAACAGTGTTTGGTATTTTTGCTCCCAAAGAGCTCATCATCCCTCTCATGATATGTTGAACTGGTTGTATACAGAGTTAGTGTTTGAAAGTTCATTACCTTCTTTTTAAATTCTTGCCAATAAGATACATGGCAGCAGAGCCAACATACACAACTAAGAGTCGCTCCCATGTAGAAAAGTGTTGCTCCCAGTTACCAACCTGAAAAAATAGAAAAATCAATCCACTTATTATTTTTCACACGCTGTTTTCTCCCCCAAAGTGCCGTTTATATATAACATTTGTTTAATATAACTGTGTCAGCCCCAGCTACACAACACATACATTCATGGAAATTATCTCTTTTTACATAGACAGATTGCAAAGAGATAGTATGAAAGTTAGATTGTGAAACCAGGTGTTCAACCACCATTCAGTCAAGTGGGCAAACAAAATTGAAGAGGAAATGAGGGAAAGATTTGTGAGTGGAAAGGGGAGGGCTTGATCACGCAAAAGCAAAGTGTTGGACATCTCCTATGGTGTGTGCGTCTCCACCTCAGTCCCACCCACAGGCCATCTATCGGTAATTATTAAGCACATTATAGGCAACTCTGTTGCATGACTAACCTTAGAGAACCACTGAAATGCCTGGAATGCTTCAGATGGACTACGGTAAACATTGGGAGACAGGACATGCACATACACATCATCTACCCACTTCCTCCATTTGCGTTCCTCTCTGAAAAATATTACATTGTATTTTATACACAAGATCAGAAGAAACACCACCGAGAAGAGCTGAAACTTCAATCTATACTGTGCTAGAAAATACATTAAGGGCAGCTGATGTAAATGTACTGTGCAGAGGATAATGATGAATGATGTATATGAAGCATATACATCAGTAGGTTTATTTTTGGCTAAATAGCAGTTTGTGTCTCTTTTCTAAATGGTTTAGCCACCCCAATTGTGGGAAATAGCAGGACAGTACTGACCACTTAAGAACAGAGTATTTAGAATGAATCATAGCTGAGTTCTAGTATCACACAGGTTGTTTCATGTCACGTAATTGTACAATCTTACACAATATCTTCCTTAGTGCGTCCTGATGGATGTCGACCATACATGAGGAAGTAACGGTTCATGATATCTGTCCTATTCTCCCCTTCCTCATCAGTGTACCGCATGGTGGGATAACACTTGACAAGGTCTAGTAGTCCATCACTCTTATTGTCAAGAAATGACTGCAGCACTGATATGATCATTGTGCTGTCCTTTAATTGCTGGAAATATGAAGGAAGGTACAGTAATGTTAATGCTTGACTGTGCATTAGCAAACTTGTGTCAACAATATTTTGCATGATTATGTATTATTACATGGGTACCAGTACAGTATACTGAACATTTCACAGAACCTGTACATCTATGTTCACATAGCTATAGTCCTTTTCAACATGAACTACAAATACATGATAAATGTACCTACCAAGACTTTATCTGAGTTTGGAAGTTTAATAACAGCAAATGGAACTTTGCGGTAGTCTGTCCAGCGGGTTTGTTTACGAGTAACAGAGTTCACTTCAATAATATCATATGAAAAGCCGTAGAAGTCCAGGAACGCCCGCACCTTGCAGCAAAATGGACAAGTCTGATATTGAAAGAGTGTAATCTTCAGGCCCGTTGTGTCCGTGGGAATACGAATCTGCAAACATAAGTTAGATACTTAGGTCTTTTCCCAAGAACAAGGTATTATATAATTTTCAATGACAAATTAATAGAGGTCCTCCTCATAGCCTAGTGGTTAAGGTATAGTTGCTTAATAAAAGTGACCAACTATATTGGGTTTCACACCTAGTTGCTAATGAATTATTTTAACTTTATATAAACTTATTTTACAGCAGTCAGCTACATATAGAAACAATAACGGAACAAAACTGGATATTCACAGGATTGACGTCTGATCATGTATTTTAATGAGAATCAGTAAACTTATACTTCACATTATGTACAATTATCAATTGATAATGAAGGTTATCACTACTGTGTACTATGCAATAAAAAGCGTCACATTTATATTAATGATGCATGCCATGGTCCTGGTTAGGTTAGGTCAGTTTACTGGTACATTAACGTTAGACAAAACTTGACCTGGGTTTTACGATGTTCCACATTTATGGCTGGTCATAAATTCAAAATCAAAGCCAAATATGCTAATATGTATTTTTATTGAAAGAATTGCCTTTTGTAGCAGTGTTGTCAGATCCGGCTAGGTCCCAGTATTTTGCCCCGGTCAATTCCTGTACTTTACCACGGTTATTTCCCGGTAGTTTGCCCAGATTAGGTCCCGGTAGCCTGCTGTGGTCTAGGTTAGGTTAGGTCAGGCTAATTTCAAAATGCCCCATTTGAATATTGGCATTTTTGGAGGAAATGCCATAGAAGAAAATAGTCTTAGAATGGTCTAAATAAGTGGGTACGGTAATGAAGGTAGAAAAACCGTACGCGATAACGGCAATTCTTTCAATATTTACCGTACCTAATTTCCCCACCACCTAAAACCCCCAAGATTATGGATAGGAAAGGGGCGGCAATAGTGACAATATACGTCATTTCCGACAATCAATACAATCATATAATGTCATTCCACGGTAATTCAAAATATAAAGGTAAATATTGAAAGAATTACCATTATTGCGTAAGGTTTTTCTACCTTCATTACCCCACATATTTAGACCATTCTTAGACTATGTTCTTCTATGGCATTTCCTCTGCAAATGCACCATTTCCAAGATTGGGCATATTCAAATTGGGCACTTTGAAATTAGCCTGACCTTACCTAACCAAACCTAGACAGCAACAGACTATCGGGACCTAACCTGGGCAGACTACCGGGACCTAACCTGGGCAGACTACCGGGACCTAACCTGGGCAAACTATCGGGAAATAACCGTGGTATAGTACAGGAAATGACTGGGGCAAAATACTGGGACCTAGCCGGATCTGGCAACACTGCGACAAAACGGTAATTCTTTCAATAAATCCCAATATGAACACAAGCAAATGCTGGGAGGCGTGTTTGATGTGCCTTACCCCAATAAACTTGAGCAATAATTTGACCAAAAATCGTAACCTGTGTTTTGGACTTCTGGGGCATTACAAAACACGTAACTTTAATACGTAATCCAGAGTCAGAGTTCCAAATATTTAATGAATTGTGCTACTAACTTAGATAACTTACTTCTCTTGCCGGGTCGAATGATGGAGGTTGTTGTGTGAGGACATATTCGCCACCTTCAGAAGGGCTAGCCAAGGGTATGGTCGCCTTCTTGTATAAATAATAACCATAGCCACCACCAACACCAGCACCTACCATAAGGCTTACACCTAACAGTTTAGCATATTTCACCATTGATGAGTTGTGTTTTACTGTTGTTTGTCGTGAACTGGACCACCTCATCATTATATCACCCCTAATACCTCCACACACTCCATTCCTTGCTCCAGTACACACATTTTGCCTTATTAAAGAGAAGAGTGGGGCTCTTACGTAAATGGACATGTTGTTTGTCTTAACACTTTACACTTACAGCAGCAGCAGCAGGTAACGACAACAACAACACCGCTTACACCGGTATGTATTATTATGTGTTGTGTTTTCAACGGCACGGTCGGCCAGTGTTACCAGGTGTGCTTAACGAAATTTCTCCAACTTCAACATCAGAATTTCCCTTTTTTACCTCAAAAATTCCCTGTTTACTCCCGAAGATTGTTGTATTTATTTACCATCTATTTGATATTTCGTCTGGTAGAAATTATCCCATTTACTCTTAAACAATCTTAATATAATATGCAAGGTCTATCATCTTTGATAATATCCCCATTAGTACTTCTAATTCTCCATGTCTAGGAAAAATTCTCCATACTTGGCAACACTGCGGTCCTCGTCACTCTCCCTTTCCCCCCTAATCACAGAGGTATAATAATCGATGGAAAACTTACTCAGAAAATTTATTAAACATGTATATAGCCTATACAGTATATATACATTTAGGTATCACTGCGACCTTAATATTTTTCTAATTAACAGCCCAAGTTAAATGTGTTTTCAAGAAATAAGCAATACTATCGAAATTTAGGAAAATTCATGTGACATAATCAACATGTCCGGGATGTATGTACACTGGATCAAAAAAGTATCGCGCAGGTGGGGTCCGATAGTTCTGTAAATGATCGCTACAGCTCATGATAAACAAGCTAGTTTTCAGTAGCCATCGTCTTTGGTGTCAGAATGTTTCACGAGGGAAATGCGCGATACTTTTTTGATCGAGTGTACAGTACCTGTTATTTTCGCTTTATTAAGGTCAGCTGGTCAACAGCTCTTCCATGGGAAACTGCTCTCACACTTGAACAATATCAGCAACTGTGATTGATGCCATCGGGACAAAAGGCTTTTCATCTTTATCAAAGTCCCATTTCATTATTCCCTTTACTTGTGGACTAGTGGTTCTCTATATCCCTACTTCTACACTCCACTCTGTTGATACTACCATCAGTACCATGCATACCACTTATTCCATAGAACGGTTAGAACTGGCAAATTGGAACAAAAATGCTAAGACTTTGAACCTGATTTACCTGTAAAGCAATATGTTCTAATACTGATTTCATGCGCTACTTGAAATTTTTATGGAGATTAAAAACTGCATCATATTTTCCGTCAAATATGTGAGAATTTGACCAATCAAGCACAGTTTTATCACAAAAATTAATAATCTCCCTACTCGTAACCTGATATTGAGAGTACATTTAGTCACTTTTACGTTCTTGTGGAAGCCTTAATTGTTATCAGCTGATCTGGAGTTTATCTTAGGAATAATGTGCAGTGATGTACCAAATGACATTCTGTCCAAAATGGTGAAATTTAACAAAGCCATGACCTCCTGAATCCTTGAAGTTGAACTGGGATTATGGGGCCAACGTGGAGGTCCTTGGGAACTCAACTTACTTGATTACTTCAGGTGGGGTTTTAGAAGAAAACTTTGGGTCTTTGAAGCTGAGAAATGTGAATGGAAGGGGAAGACTTGACCTTCGGTAGAGTTCCAGGAGGTAGCGAGATGTCAGAGCTATACGGTAGATAGACAGATAGACTTTGGGTTCATATAAACTAGTGGAGGTACTGTTGCAGATCAAGTTTTTAAACCTTCCCACTATGATTGAAGTTAATGTAACACGAGTGCCTAATTTTGTGTTCTTTTACACTTTTTGTGATCAAAATTAGAATTAATGTTAACAATATTTAGCATATCCAGGACCGTAAACTTGTGTATACTTTTGTCGCTTGTTCATTCAATTTATTTTCCTGTCCCACTTGAGTATACCTCTGGAAAAGTTATTACTATTGATTCTATAATAAATTGTTATGCACAAACTCAAAAATATTACTATTAATATAGGACTGACATGTTATCCTATTTTCAATGAACCCAGGCAACACCAGGTACTGCTGCTAGTATATAAATAATAATAATCATTCCTTGGTACTGGCAAAGCATAAACAAACTCAAAGGCAAATACAGATTTTAATTTCGTCATATGGAAAAAAATGCAAAACACAAAAAGGAAAAATAAAACAAGTCTGGCCTGAAGAGATATATTCCTGCCATCCACTCTGTGACCCACAAAGCTTTTACAAGATGGAACAAAGACAAGAGTTAATTAACATATACAGTAGCAATTATACATAATCATCAACATATATTTTTCATATAAGTTTTCACTGGTCATTACACTAAACTACTTAAGGAAAAAGATAATTTATTTTACAAACAATGCAATACTTCATTGTGAAGTCTAGACCATACAATTGTATGTGCGTCAGGTATAGACAATGTCATACATATTTGTCTTAAATTACAACACCAACACACTATGTACATATCATGGCTGCCCACAGTTAACACACTCAAGGTTCCATACTACTGTATTGGTTGCATCTTAGGTGTACTGTATGTCTAAGCACCCTTAGAGCTTTTGACTGGAATCTAAAGTGTTCACTAATTATGTCAACCCACCAGGGTATGTCATTATAAAAAAATTCCATTTCCTTATACCAGTAAACCAAATCTAACTTGTCATCTGAGGGTGCTCAATAATCAATAAGATCAAAGGACAGTGAATCAACCAATCAGCTTCATATACTGTATTATGAATTCTCAATCTGAGCTTCTGTTGGTATAATATACTAACCCATATACAAGCAGTCACTTACACCAGTGAAGAATTAAATCACTGCTGCCTGTACAGCAAAGAAACAAATACTATTTACAAAGGGTGCCTACCTGGTGTTGTTGTACAGTATTGCACACACACAAACACACAAACCAGGTAGCCATCCATGTGTCCAAGCAAATAGGAATATTTATATTAGTTTACATCTACATCAAGCAAGCGTGACAAAGCCTTTATTACATATAACTTCTTTGTGCCACACATCATTCTCTTATGGAATAAACTTTCCATACGAGAAAGTTTTAAGAGAAAAAATAAATAAACTGAGAAGGAACACTCATATGACAATAATTGTAAACAAAAATATCATTCATCTTCTACATTTCATGACAAGAGGTATAACTTTGTAAGAAGTCCAGTGTCCAAAACAATTTTTACCTTACAAATAAACTGTGTTAGTGATTTTCAGGTGAGAAAACACAAATGATGTACTCTCTACAGTCAGTGTCTCACATATACTATCATATCCTTTTGTTTGTCACATCATTCATCCTTACCAAAGCCATTCTTACCTTTATAGAACAATACTATCCTGTAGATTGTAGTCCATTCAAAGTTTGAGGTCCTGCATGTAAAATCACGACTGACTGATTATCGTCTGCATATAAATACCGTAACGTTACGTTCATAATCAATAACAATAATTAAATGTAGTGTATTGTATCTTTATTGATACACAAGAACTGATTTGCTGGTGTATGTACTAAAATATATCCATAAAAAATGACTGATTAAACTCCAAGAATTTCATATTGTTAATAGACACTGAGGTTTTTTTTAATGCATTTCTATTTTAATTAAAGGAAGAATCAATGAGATAAGAAGACGCGTACTGTACTTTCTTTGTCAGAAAACCTGGACTGGACTACAATTTGGACACAGCCGTGTTTATCATCCTGGCCATAGTCACCTAGAAACAAATTCAGGGCCTCTGTACTTTGTTTACCTTTTCTACTACTGCCACTTGTATATTTACTGCCACCGCATCCCGTAGACAGATCATCTCTATAATTTACCCTGTAAGTGTTATCAATTTGCTCTTAAAAAGAACAAAAGTGGTTGGTGTTAGTGAAGATAAAAGTTCAACTCTACCAACAAAATACGTAACTGAGGTAGTTATGATCCAACCACTTAAGTGTCTAAGGTATTACTTTGGCTGAATAAGTTATTTGGCATTTGCCATTATATAAATATAAAAGTAAAACAAAAATACTGCTATCACTTGAAAAGGTTGCTCCCAGTGACTGTTACAGGTGTCTGTCTCCCTCCACTCGCAGGTTCGTATATTCACTAAGATTTTAAGGGAGGTCCTTTGCAGCTGGGTCACATAGTAGAGATTTTTCGGGAACAATTTTTTAAATCACAGGAGGATATCTCCTGTACTTTTTGTAGTGAGAACTCTTCCAGTGAAACAATACTATTCTATACTATATAGTTATAATATACTGTTACAATACATTTTGTCTGACCACTCTAACAGCGTGTGGTACGAGTGAGCGAGAAGCATATTAAGGCGGCCATGTCCATACTAAGGCCATATTGGCCTTGGTCCATACATTATTGTACTGTACTCCCCTTATTCACTCGCTCACGTATATCTGCTTTCAGATGCGCCAGACCAATGTGCTCTACTGTTTAACAAACAGACTTTCTTAAGGAAATACACATGGTGTGGCCATATACTCACACCTCCTATGCTACACTTCCACTGGCCACAGCTTTAACGTATTACAAACTTAGCTATATTACATTCCAACACACTACATCTCATATCCATCATTCCCACCAACCCCAGCTCTATCATGAACAGGTGAAGGCAGTATTGACAACATTGCTGACAAGTCGACAGCAGCGATCAAATAACAATGGCAGTAGTAGAAGTGTAGGTAAACTATAACTAAGGCAGTATATTATGTATCCATGTCTCAAGTCACCTATAACTCCTGTCACACACTTCCCTAGCCATAGCTCTAACTTATCATGAGCTTGGTAAAATTGGTGGATCCTGAAGAGTACTGGGTGAACATGCCGGGGGACGGGGTGCAGTTGAGGCCTGGTGGGGCGTGGTGATGGGGTGATACAAGGCCAGGTGGGGAGGACGGGAGGCCAGGGAAGGTGGGGGGGTGGCTTGTCTCCTGCTTCACCTTCACATTGGACTGGCTACTGGTACTTGGCATAACTGATGTGGACTGGCTGGGTTGTGGCTGAGGCTGTGGCGGAGGTGGCTGTTGTGGTGGCTGTGGAGGCTTGCCCAGTGAGGGAGGAGTAGGGTCAGCTGGTCGGCGCTCGCTGTCCTTACTGATTTTCTCGTCTGTGTAGGAAATAACAGGGGTTTACAAAGGCAGGTAAGGTATGTGCTCTCTAGACGCATATATTTACATCATCACAAAATAAACAAATTGCACTCACAACACATGAGAAATGCATAACATTATCTTAATTCCACACAGAATGATGTAAACTGTACAAGATTATTTACGAAAAATTACTAATAATCATATAGAAAAAACAAAACAAACTCTTCCTTTTTACATATTGTCTGCATGCTGTGGTGAAATCATCAGGAAGTGAAACCGTCCATATGAAAGTTATAGGCTAGTTCTCAACCATGTACAACTATGCAACTGTGCACTACAACAACAACAACTTTACTTGCCACCGTCCCTCTCCTGCATTTGCATCTTTATTTTCTTTTTCTTTTTTCTCTCTCCTTTTCAATATAAATTTTTTCCCATCCTAACTGTATACTCTCTCCCTTCAATCCCTTTCCATCATTCTGTAGACTTATCCTCCTCCTCTCTTTTTTTCCCTCTCTGTCACGCCATACTCTGCTTTAAGGGGGAAATTTTGTGTTGGTAAATCTGGAGCAACTGAATCCTCCAAACTCTTCCAAGCAACAGAACATCATTATATTTGTTTATTTGGTCCTGTTTCCTGGCATACTTTGGAGGAATCAAGGCACTCCAATGGAACAAAAAAGAATTACCCCCTTAAGGATCCTGTGATCGTATATGAAAACTGGTGGCTTCTGATTCCTCCTGACCATGCCACGAAACAAGCTTCTTCCCTATAGGTGTGTGTGTTTCGTGGCAATATTTCAAGGACTCATTTATCTCCAATTTTCTGACTACATCACAGGGTCCCTTAAGGGGGTAATTCACTTTTGTTACATTGGAGTGTCTTGATTCCTCCAAAGTAGGCCAGGAAACACAACCAGATGAACAAAAATAATGGTGTTCTGTTGCTTGGAATAGATTGGAGGAATCATTTGCTCCAGATATACCAACACTGCACTTCCCCCTTAAACATCCTTTCCTATCACCTGTCATAATCTCTTATCACTCTGTAATTTTCCTCCTTCCTTTCTCTTCCTCCTACGTATTGTACAGTACAGCCATGGCTGATAGTGCTGTACCAGGGTCCAAGGAGTGTTGGAAAGCAACTGAACAGAGTTCGAAAAAGTGAGTCTCCTAAACCTCTCTCAACGTTGAGAATGGTTTGGAAAATTCACTTGTTCGAACTCTGTCTAGTTGCTCTCCAACACTCCTTGGACCCTGGTCCACCACTATCAGCCATGGCTGTACATTCGGCGGCAAAAGTCCTGTCGCCTCAGTCATCGTCATTCACCAACACAGAATTACAATATCCAAGGGGAAATTGATATATAAACTTTTCCATTTTTGTTTTTTAGTTTACGCGCCTGTGAAGCTTATATTTTCATAATGCATACTCAGAATCTAAAATTTGTATCCAGGTCTTGTTGAAATTTCGAATAATTTGACACACCAGTGAACCAATTACAACGCTATCCTACATGTTTCATATTTGCCTGAGCTAGCTTAATACTCGATCAGGCTATTGGAAGCAAACCTGGATACATATTTTGGATTGCGAGTGTCCAATACATACATACTTCATGACATGGCAGACGGGACGGACTTTTGCCGCTCACTGTACCATACCTTACTACTGGCCACAAGAATTCGTACACACGCTGTTGTTTTTGAGGACTTACAACATAATTATAGAACATGTAAAACTACGTAACTGCAATACAACATTATTATTAGTTTTTTTTTGTTTTGTTATGCAGTTACCGAGTTACTTAGTAGACCATTCATTGGAGTACTTAATTAAGGGGGAAGTACAGTGTTGGTCAATCTCGAGTAAATGATTCCTCCAAACTATTCCAAGCAACAGAACACCTTTACTTTTGTTCATCTGGTCCTGTCTTTTTCCTGGCATACTTTGGAGGAATCAAGGCACTCCAAAGTAACAAAAGTGAATTACCCCCCTTAAACAATAATGACCTCTCTTTTCATAAATATTATATATAGCCCTGTGTCAGAAATTTCCTGTGGCCATCCGTACAGTACCCTCCCCTCTCCTCCATCACCCCCTCCCCCCCTCCTCCCCCCTCCCCCCCCCTCACCAGTTTGTTTTTTCTTCTCCCTTGCCTGTCCTTTTCCCTCTGTGTTTGTCTTCTGTCTTCTTGTTTTTGGGTTTCCTTTTACGGCTTTGAATCGAGTCCTTTCTCATTTGCAGCGGACGATTGATGCCCATGCAACTTGTAGTACAACCCACAGGCATTGCACACCGGCTCACCTGCAACACCAAAACAACAGCTCAAAAGATGTGCAATAGAAATAGAAAAAAAAAAAATGGATAAAGGATGGAGCAAAAATATATTATGTCCGAATTTATGTATGCACAATTGCCAACATGACTGGTACAGGAAATGAGGACTGGCAAACACTGACTTGTACCATTTATAAGTGCTGGCAAACTGTACAAATATAGGTCGAGGGGTGTGATGAGGGAAAGGGGTGATTGGGGGTGAGGGGAAAGGGGATATGGGAGTGAGGAAAACGAAAATTATAGTACTAAAATTTTACAGATTAGAGAAATGAATGAGGATAGGATTTAGGTGGAGAGAGAGAGAGAGAGAGAGAGAGAGAGAGGAGAGAGAGAGAGAGAGAAGAGAGAGAGAGAGAGAGAGAGAGAGAGAGAGAGAGAGAGAGAGAGAGAGAGAGAGAGACTGTGTGTGTGTGTGTGTGTGGTGAGAGAGAAACTGTATGTGTGTGGTGATAGAGAGACTGTGTGTGTGTGTGGAGAGAGAGAGACTGTGTGTGTGTGTGTGTGGTGAGAGAGAGAAACTGTGTGGTGTGTGTGGAGAGAGGAGAGACTGTGTGTGTTGTGTGGGTGAGAGAAAGACTGTGTGTGGGTGAGAGAGACTGGTGTGTGGTGTGTGTAGAGAGAGAGAGAGAGAGGAGAGAGAGAGGAGAGGAGGAGAGAGAGAGAGAGAGAGAGGAGAGAGAAAACTGTGGTGTGTGTGTGTGGAGAGACTGTGTTGGTGTAGAGAGAGAGAGAGAGAGAGGACTGTGTGTGTATGTGTGTGTGTGTGTGTGTTTTGACATACCCCTCGTTGTTGCGGCGCCAGAGTGTAGTGGTGGTGGGTGCCGCAGTTTGAACACATGAGGACCCCATCCTTCGCGCTGACGTCTGGAACGGAAAACCCGTCCTGTTGGGGGGGGGAGAGGAGGCGTCCAATTAATAATAATAATTAATAAATAGTAGTAGTAGTGGTAGTAGTAGTAGTAGTAGTGGTAGTGGTAGTGGTAGTAGTAGTAGTAGTAGCTGGTGATACAGATGTGGGGTTTAGAATATTACCTAAATATATCTGTGATGTTTTCTATTATACTCTTATCCTAACTCAAGATCTCATAATATAACCAGAGAGAGGAGAGAGGAGAAAGAGAGAGAGAGAGAGAGAGAGAGAGAAATATGAATGGGAGAGGAAAGAGACGACAGGCAATATATATACGTACGAGAGAGAGAGAGAGGAGAGAGAGAGAGAGAGAGAGAGAGAGAGAGAGAAGAGAGAAAAAAAAAATATGAATGGGAGAGAAAGAGAGACGACAGCAATATATATTACGTACGAGAGAGAGAGAGAGAGAGGAGAGAGAGAGAGAGAGAGAGAGAGGCTAATGGAGTGATTATATAAGAATGAATGATGATGGAGGGGAGAGTGAGGGAGGCGTGGCAGCAAGACTGATGACGCCTGGCAGAGAAAACACGGAGGCTGCAGGCGAGAGAAAGAGACAAGGAAGAGACATGATGGAGACGGAGGAGATAACACGCACGTGATGGAGTGATAAACTGTGATGATGCTGACACGAGAGAGAGAGAGAGAGAGAGAGAGAGAGAGAGAGTGTGTGTGTGTGTGTGTGTGTGAAATATGAATGGGAGAGAAAAGAGAAGACAGGAATTTAATATATATACACTGAGAGACACAGGGGTATCAAAATGACACCTTACGGGGGTGTCCAGAAGCTGGACACCCCAAAGGGGTCAGGATATGAGAGAAAATGTGTAAAAGAATCACTTCGGCTCTGCTTCGTGGCCATATATAGGTGACCGTCCTGCTTTTCATTGACAATTTAGAAATATGGCAATTAATAACGTTTAATCTTAGACATATTTTGGATAATGGAAAAAACAACACAGCTTTTCGCCGAACAATTGATTGACGAAAACTCCACATTTCCGAAAATTTCGGTTTGTTTCCCGCCCGCGGCTTTCCCCTCGGCGTCTTTATTTGTTCTGTGTAGTCTCCACTGTCTGCTCTTATTAATCTGATTCCTCGTGCCTTGTGGAATCATCCTACACTATATATCATACATTAGTACCGAAGGATTACTGTGATGAGAGCCATTTATTGCCTGGTGAATTCCTCAGGCCTCAACCATCAGTTATAGTTCATGCCACATTCTAAGCCTCAAGTAAGTTAAGATTGTTATTCTTTAGTACTATATTTGCTACATTAATTAATGCTTGGTGCTATTGTGCTGTATTTCATATATTTCTGCTTCTTGAGCTTCTTGTTGTTGGGAATGGCTTTTAATGTATGCTGCTTGATTAGGCCTATAGTGAGATACAATTAAGTTTGTCAATCTTATGTCTGTCTAAGACTATGCTACATATTAAGGACCATATACTATAATATCATCTGTATGTTATTATTATAATTATTACCCCTTAACATTGGTGACCCTTTATGACCAGTTTTTTGTATGTAGCCAACTTATTTTTACCTAATGTATGTGAAAACTATTATTGAACTGTATACTATATTACTAATTTAAGGAAATTGTTATTAGATTTTAAGGTACTGTATCTGGCATGGTTCACCAATATCACGTCCCTCTGTGTAGGCAAAAAGAAGATTGTTTGAGGTTGAAGAGAAGAAGCAAGTACCATCAGCTATTGTTAAGGAGTTTAACATTAACCATGAGGGTGAACTATCACTTCAGTACTTTGATAGTTCTTGGGATGACTGGCTTGATGTTGACAAACCTGGAACAGCTGCCAGACAAAGCAAAAATTACAAGCAACAATAGTGCTCTCATTGAATGAAGAAGGGGAGAAAAGTGAACAAATTAACTGTGCTACACTCAGTTGGTGAGTATGATTGGTTAGTTCTAATTTAAGAACTTTTTACATGTTAGAGTACTACCTGCAATTCCCATATTTTATAGTAGAACTGTACAGTATTTTCCTAAACTATACAAAATTATTGATATCATTAAAGAATTAGTTCAGAATGAAATATATTAGTGGTACTGTACTTGGATTTGATTTTGCAAACCAAAATATTAAAAACTATTGTTCTCAACATGCAGGCATAGTCCCTATTCTGAGGATTGAGTTGAATATTTTTCAGTTAAGATTCTAAATTTAAGGCAGTACTTTGTGCTGAAATTTAACTTCATATTTGGTCATTTATTTTTATATTCCATACACTGTATAGTACTTATCATACTTTTATGCGTCCAAGAAATATTTTATATTCATTTATAATAGTTGCCAGACAATCAATTTAGAGCTCATGATGTACCATATGATGCTATGTGGTACAGTATGAATATTAGTATATTATTTGGATATTATTTCCTTTGTTGTAGGTCTGGCATGACTCCTGATATGCCCTAAACTTGAACCACCAAGTAGCCCTGTCTGTTTAGAGTCCAGTTTCACACTCATCTCAGCATAGAAACCAGTGGGCCAGTTCCTTTCCCTATAAAAGAGTCAATGTTCAGAAGAGCTGTATGGGACAAGCTGAATAAGAAGGTGCCACTGAACCAAGTGGAGAGAGGCTATGTTTTAGATGGCAATCTATGAAGAGTGGTGTCCCGCTATTGTATGTAAGTATTAGAAAAGTAATACTGGTAGTAATTAAGAAATGCTGTACAGTACTCCTAAAATACCTAAGGAAGACTATAGGCTATATACAGTACCATACCACAGTAACAGTATTTGGACCCACAAAATGCAATAGTTACTAGATTTATTTTCAAATTACATACAGTACATAGTCCCTTCCTTTTTTTTTATTTATTCATTTTTCCCTGCTAACCTTTCATGTTCCTTTAATTTATTCATAATGAGGCACACAGTGCATATGTCCATGGTGGTCTTCCTCTCATTTCATGTAAGAGCGCTCCTATTTTATCTAATCCACTTCACCAAACCTTAATCCTTCCCTTGATTTTTGACATGATATATTGACTCTTTGTGCTAGTTACCAGCTACTTGTCTCAGAAATTCCAAAATCACTATAATATATGCCATAAAGTTATTAGACAGTTGAGTTAATGAAAGGGTGTATAATGTCATTTAAGGAATCTCATTTTTGTAAAGAATTTTATAATGCAATGTTTATATCAGCATTTAATTATTAGCCTCGAAAAACTTATAGCCTAGAAGGCCTTGGTGGAGCAGTGCATGAAAAGGAAAGGGTGGTGTACTGAAGGAGATGTTAGGAATGTTGCAAGTATTTACTTGCTCTGTGTTTTAACAGATAATCGCAGAATTCAGCAGAGTCCTGGACCTAGACAGTGAGAAGAAAATTCTGTTTAGGATTAAACACGTATAGCTCTGCAATCACAAGACTCCCCTCCCTTGAAAAGAAGAACATGAAAGCATTCAGAAGTTAAGGATAGAAGCAGCATCTTCTACAAAAACAGAGAAGGAAAGAAAATGTAAGTTCAGTAACAGTACTGATGAAATCTTCCCTAACTTAGAGCTGTTAGTACATAATAGTTATAGCAAATATTCTTCTGTGCTATAGTTTTTGTAGGATAAGTTTCCACAGTGATCTTGTTTGGGTTAAATTCTTGTGTGGTTTATCATCTATTATATATGTTTTGGC
This sequence comes from Petrolisthes cinctipes, assembly GCA_033782935.1. Classification (NCBI taxonomy): domain Eukaryota; kingdom Metazoa; phylum Arthropoda; class Malacostraca; order Decapoda; family Porcellanidae; genus Petrolisthes; species Petrolisthes cinctipes. Next base: position 231,048 of record JAWQEG010002276.1, read on the forward strand.
CTAAATTTCAATATTTTTACTTAAAAACTTTTAATTACAGTCAAATCAATCCAGTTTGTGCTTAATTCCCATATTGGTAGCAAAGTATCCATCATTGCTAAGGTGAAACAAGAAAGTACCGGTAATG